>CM062825.1:4832260-5068594 GCA_031772345.1 Himalopsyche anomala
AAATTCAAAATGAAAAGTATTTAAATTACATTGATGTTATTCACGTGGTACAGTCGATAGATTTAAAGTAATGCAGTAGATCAACGATTTGATTTTGAATTGTGAAGTTTAAATGATCCATATGTTTTTTCTTAGCCCCAAGAATTGCTCGTTCACTCGACCAATTGCGATTTTTGTGATTAGATGTTTGGGAACATTTTGTTGATGAAGCCGTCCTTCGTTGAGACGAAATTGCAAAAATTCGGTGGAATCGAAATCAATCCGTTCGATTCGTCAACAGGAACACGGCCGTTACAGATAGTCAGCAAATGCTTGGAGAAATCTGCGGCAGATGGTCGTTTAGAAATACAACTCGCATGTTTGTCGTTAGCTGAAGTTTCTTCAGATAGCGCCACAGAGTCGATGTTTTAAGGCAAGCGTTTATTTCATCGGCATCGGTCGATCTTGAAATGACTGGTAGTATTTGGCGAAAATCGCCAGATAGTAGAATCATTGCGCCTCCAAAACATTTTGAGTCATTGCGCTGATCTTTCATAGTTCAGTTGAGTGCTTCCAATGCGGAGGAAAAATAAGCCACCATTTCCCTCATCAATTGCCTTCATTAAAGTATCGTACACTTTCTGTTGGGGGTTCAACAAAGGTACATTCGTTCGAAGTGATTGGTTCAATGCATCTCGATCATATTCATGTTTACGTTCCAATTCTCGATTGTAAGCGTCGTTCATTCTTTGATCTGGCGACGCATCATGCAGCGCATGAGGTAACACATATCTTCGATCAAAAGCAACGCCTGGTTATGTATCTCCTCATTCACCTCGAGATCGGGATTCCCTGAACTGACGCGAATTTGGTGTAAAGTGTCTTCGGACATGTCATTCTTGTACTTGTTCCACAGTTCTCGTAGATTCAATGAGAAGCATATCAAAATAATGATAGCAAATAATGTGCGTATCTGACTTGGAGATGCAGAAACAATTGCTTCAGCGATTGTCATGTCCCAATGAGTATAGTTTTTAAGCAAATTGAGCTATTGACATGCAGCACAAAATGTTGGGCATACTACGCCATTGACAGTTCGAAGTGATTCAATGATGTCGACCCGAAGGGAATTATTGGTTTTTTTTTTCAGATTTTTCATGTTCACAGAACTGAAAGACGCTTAGAAAACCATTCCAAGCACTCTTACGAATTGGTTTAGAAGTACTTGGCATAGCTAGTACCTCTTTATTTCACTGTATTTTAAATAATAAAATTACATCTTCACAATGTTGACAAACGACTACTTTGTTTGACAGTAACTGTCAAACAAAGGCCGTTGCTAAGGAATGTGTTGGTCTAGGATAAATTTGTTCTCAATGCATGTCACCAACATAGTGACAGGGATCTTTTCAAAATTATTCAAATAATACTTTTTTATAATTTTACGAAAGTTCATTCTAAATTTTCATATTTTTATATTACGAAATGATATAAATTCTCAATATAACAAAAAACGCAACATTTTCCAAATCTTCAATATTATATTTATGAGATTATCTTACATTAGAAAAAAAAAATATTTTTTTGTTTAATGTTCCACACATGGTATGGTTGTTTTCTAACAATAAAATTAGTGATCAGAGTTTGTTCAGATTTTCTTTTTCGATAATTAATTGGTTATGCAGTTTGTTATACCCAGGGATTTTTTTACCCTGTAACGCGGCGGAACGGCGTTCCGGCACCTTTTTTTCTCGAAATTTTAATAAATGTTTAATTTAATTTTTTCTATTTTTAAATATGTATATTTTGTTTTATTTTCTAAGCATTATATGAAAAGCCGTCATTAATTCTATCAAAATGATATTCGAATATATAATAAATAATATACCTTCTTAGAAAATGCTCGAAAAAAGTGCGTTCCGGCACCAACAAAAAAAAGCACTGGTTATACCCATATATAATTTTTTTTAAGTTATCGTTGAAACTTGAATGCGCGATCAGAATTTTAATCATTTAGAAAGAAATGATCTTCTAATTTACTGAAAAGTCGGAGACCTTCTTCAATTATTTTCGCAGTGAATGATCGCAGAATTTCTTTCAGTTCGTCATTGTTTTCTGGTTTTTTGTCAATAATTAAATTTAAATTATTGACATCTTTGTCACTTATAGCTTTATCTGGAAGTAATTCGTCTATATAATTTTCGCTTAAGGTATCAAGCCTTTCTTCACCAAGCTCGTGTGCTAAAGTAATCATTTCAGCTGATATTACCGATGTTTCAATGGTTTTATCGACTGTAACACACCTAAGTAGTGGCCTTAATTCAGCGATGGCAGGTGCAACATGATTTAAACAGTCCGATATCGTATTTTTTTTCAAATGTCGGTTGTGTTTATGATTCTCTCTATTCTATCCAAAATACAACGATATATGCTCTCAATGTAATATTTAACATTTTTATATATCGTAAAATATGGTACATTTAAAAAAATGCATTTCTAAAAAACCGCATTACTTTGAAATTGCATAAAAACAGGATTGACTGTAGATGGGGATCAAAAATAAAATAATGATTTGATAGTATTCAATAAAAATATAATATACATGAAAAGTATACTGATTTTTTTTTACATACTTTCTGATTTTATGTACTTTCATTCGTCTTTTCACATTTCAGTATATATTTTAGCGACGGTGATGAACATGAAACATAAATTCCTAAAAGTTTTTTTTTTAAATGGATATTGAAGATTTAGTTTCGAAATTCTGACACGTTCGTCCAAGTTCGTCGGTACATCTCTAATTCAAAGTATGAAACAAATGAATTTTACAACCAACGCCACCTAGTGTATTAAGCATAAACTGCATACGTCATGTTCCGTGTTCGATTCGAAAAATTTAAAAAATCGTATTTTACTGAGATATTTATTTTCTTTATAATTTCTTTTTCGTGATATTTTTCCGATGTTTTAATGCTTATTCTGCTATTCTAGGCCCATACAAATTTAATAAAGCAAAGATCATTGAAAACCGTGGTCTAATTCTCGAGATATACGTGGTGTAAATAACCCCACTTTGTTTTATATATATAGATATGTGTAGAATGTATTATTTCTTTAAAAAATCGAATATCTGTTACAATTGATTGCCACCCGACGGGTTAAATGTATATTTCTATAGTCTCACTAAAAACAAAACCACTTTCGTAATGATTATAATTAACAAAATATCTCCAACAGTGAAAACATTCTGCCAAAATATACCCATCAACAATATTATTATTTATCTTTGAATAATTTATAAACACACAGCAATGAGCACAATCGGTGGAGAGATATTTGAAATGGATATATATTATTATTCGAAACAAATGCTTTTGTTTTACGAATTAAAATTTTAGCCTTGGAATAATTTCAATTTAAAATGTATTAAACACAAACAATTGAAAGCTAATTATTAAGAGTAAGCTATCTATAACAAATAGATAAATCAAGATTTTATTATATTTTCTTCTATTCACAGCTATAGAGCAAGATATCTTGGCTGTACATTTGTCCGCTCTTAATGTGGTTAATATGGACTCCTTTTGGAGTTTATTTCAACAGTTTTTCTACTAGGACTGCTTGTTAATTAGTTATTCAGCTTTTTTGTAGAGAGTTGGGATAAATGATTGGTTAATCACTTACCATGTCCTATCCCTATCCATCCTGCGAAGGTGGGAATATAAAATATTACAGATAGCAATCTTTTGAATAGAATATGTCTACGTAATCGCGTTACATTTGCAGATCTAAGATGTTTTCTTCACTACTGGAAGTATATAAGTTTGGAAATATAAGCTTCTGAGAACTAAACTGAGCTAAGTAGAAAAATTGTGATTTATCACGTCCTTACTTAATGTTTTTGAGAATTGCAGATATTTTTTTAATGAAGAAAACACAACTGCAGTGAGTATTTACTAAGCTCACTACACTTTTTCGATAATTCAAGACGAAAATTGTAACTAAATACAAAATAATTCATGCATATCTTAAAAATAGTTATTAATTAAATGTGTAGGTTAAAGATTGTTAGATTATTTATGTTAAAAATAAAATATACTCACAACAAATATTTAAAAGCAATGGTATGTACTTTGTCCAGAAAGATGGCGATCCTTTTTTAAATATAGTTTGTTAAGCATCCAGGAAGATCATAACATAGATTAAAACAAAAAGAGTTATATGAGGTAAAATAAAAAAATGCTTTTTTTATTATTTGCCGTCATCAAGTGATATTAAAAACTTTAAACGAACCGTGAAAATAATTACTCCCGACCGTCTAAGAATATTTTCCTGTAATTAATTCCTTAGAATTTTTACCGTCTTAAAAAGGATTTTTAAAAGCTTTCCTAATGAAAGCTAGAGAAGAAATCTTCATCATAGTTATAAGAATGATGAGATTTTTAATATGAAGTATTAAGCCATTTCTATTTTATTTCTGCTTTTTTCTTTCAGAAACTAGGTTATTACTTTTTTTATTACTCACTGTACAGAATATCTCTAGTTACGAAGTGGTTATGGATACGAATGAAAATATTTTGCCTTGAATTTAATTTTTTTAGGTAAAATCTGTCATTGAATTTTTCAAAGAAAAAACCTACTTATGACCAACCAAATATCTTTTTAAGATTGTTCATGAATTGAAAAAAACGTTTTATTTTCATACAATATTTTAGAATTATTTGTTTTTGGTTAAGGAGCGGTGTATTGCAATAATTTAAGATTTCGACTGAAGGTGCTTGGTGGAATTTCACTTTAAATTTGAATCATTCAAATATAAAAATTTAGAAAACACATGTAATTTCAATTTACTTTCAAACACACAAACACACTGTTTTTGCTCAAGTAAATATTTCCCGAGCTAATTGAACGCGATTTAAATCAAATCATTAGTAAAATTAATTTGTGCCGACATCAATATCTTTTAACTTAGGAATACATTTATTTCTTATAAATATACTTATTTATCAAGCGTCAGTTCAAGTTTACCCGTACACGCCTGAAGATGCCAATAGGTGAATCCCGGTTTGTTAGTGACAAAACGAGTTAATGTAAAAATTTGTGCGATTCAAATTTAATTTTAAAATTCCAACAGTCAACTTTAGTCGAAATCTTAAATTAGACTAATATCCAATATTTATAATCATTTACAATATTTAATTATTTTATAACGATGGTTGTTTGCCGAATGCTGTTAAGTAATAAGAAGTGCAAAGTGTTTCTTTTCTCACTTTATATTATGTGTGTGAGAGGCTGTGTTTCTAAGAGAATAGAAAATATAAGATAATTATGTAATGAGATTACTTTCTGGGATATATTTATATTACAAATTCCATATAACATCTGAGATATTATAAAAAAGAAAACCCAACGGCAGACAATAGGACCAGAGCACAAAAGATATATTGTGTTAAGATTTTAGCTAGGGTCCTATTTCCTTCAGCACTTAGCTGAATCTGATTTGGCCTTCCAACCTTTTAATGAAAGTTCGTCGTACCTAGCACCCGGCGATCCACCGTGACCGGAATACAAATAAAGGCGGGTGCAAAACGTTTTAAATACTAAAGGTGTGCCAATTGTTAGTCGGGATCAGAAGCCTTTGCTTAGAAATTTGGATGTGATGTCTTAGTGAAAGAGACGTGAAGGTTTTCACTAAAGACGAAGCTTTTTTTCCTGAACTAGCTTTTTTCTAGCCATAATTAAGAGTGAATTAACGCAAATATATCACATCATCACACTGGCTCGCTATAAAGAGATAGAAATACTCAATCGAAAGCATTGGTCATATTTGACTCTTTATTTTATATGATAATAAAGATACATTTTAAATGAGGGCAAACTACATACTGTTAAAAATTTCAATCTTCTCTTATCACTGTTCAAACATTCTTCGTGAACTTTGTGATAAAAACTCACTAGTATTATTTTGCCAATTGTGATTATCATACTTGAGATATTACTGAAAAGAGCGTCGCAAAAGACTCTACACTAGAGATTCTGAAGTCTCGGGGTTTTCAAAGTCTCGGAACTCGAGGCGTGATAAAGTCAAAGTCCCAGGACATCCCGGTACTCGAGAATTTTATTTCCCCTTCAATAAAATTATAATTTTATTCAAATTAAATATTTGCATGTATGTATGTATTACATACATACATACATGCCTTATACGCCTTTTGAAAGAACGCACTAGTAAAAAATCGCGTTTTTAATACAATGTTTAATAATTATTATTTTTCTTATGTAATGGATATGTAAAATGTTTACGGTTAATTTTTACTAAGAAGGTATGATAACGGTACATGCAATGAAATAATATCAAAGAATTCGGCCGCCGTCAGGAGAAAATTTATGACCGTAACGTCACAATCCAGCTTTTAGACCTTTTTTGTCCGATTGAGACATTGTTACTTTTGTATAATAGTGAAAAAACATTTGTACATAAAACAACATGAGATATGAACATTAAATTTTAATATTTTTGAAATTTGCTTTTGCTACAGTTATATGACAATATGGTATTTGAAACTTCTACGAAATTATAAATCCCAAACATCTATCTGTACATAAAACATCTGGTATGAACATTTTATTTTAATATTTTGTAATTTGCTTTTACTACAATTATATTACAATATATAAACACATGGTATTTGAAACTTCTACGAAATTATTAATCCAAAAATCTGTTTTTATATCAGATCCTTTTTATATATACATAATAAATTTTGTTTAAAACCCCGGATTAAATCCTTAAGCCTGAATACAATGCATTTTTTTTCAAAACTGATCCAGAGAATGGACAAAAAAGTCCCGGGACGTCTCGACATAGAATTATTACTCTAAACTATGTCGATATCTTAGTTCGGCCAAAATTGCGTAGTATATGTACAGACATATCATCTATTGGCAGTGACTATTATTTTGAAAATTATTGTTACATATACAATAAATAAGGAGTAGTTTTTCTTTTTTAGAACCATATTATACAAAATTTGTGCTTGAAAACGCCCAAAGAATATGAGTATTTAAAACTTTTTATTCTGTTAATACCACATTTAAAGACGATCAGAACTAGGAACTAGGATTCGCTAGAAACGTATTTTATATAAAAAAAAACATTACATTACTTTATAAAATCGTGAATAAAATATCTCTGTTTGATTATTTTCTAAAAATAACTCTTTGAGATGATCGAATAAAAAATAATACTGTAATGGAATCCGGGAAGCGTCTATGAATGGTTATCTATTGTGGAAAAAAGCAATTGAAATTGTGCTTTTTTTTGGAGAGGGCGTGAAACAAGGTTTTGTATAAATATTTATAGAGATACGGTAACAATTTTTCTGAACGCGGTAAATTTTAATTTATCAAACTTCATTGATATAAAAGCATCTCTTTGAAAAGTTTTGTTCTAGTTTAATACGATGAAAAACTTTATTCTTTTTCATAAATTACAACCTTACACGTCTTAAGACAAATGAAAAACACTCCCCAGCTGTGCAATAAACATTTTCGCCATCCTTTTCAGACCATGACTCGTGCCGAGAAAAATAAACCATCCACCCGGTTATTTTTTTGTTTGTTTATGTAGGTAAACTTTCCTCTTTTACCCCTGTTTCAATTAAAGTTCTGCCTCGCGCTGCATTGAAAATACTGCCAGCTTGTCCTCACAATTTGTAAAGGCCGAATACGTTTTTATTATGAATGATGAAAGACAGAGTTTCCGATAAGACTTCTGTGCGCTTGTTGGTTTATAATACAATATATATAAATATAAATATTTTTTTTACTTTTTATCTGAAGACCAATTTATTGGTTTTGTATATTATATAAATAACTTACGACATAGCTAAAAATGTGTCTATTTTATCAATGCCATAAATATTTTTTTGTCAAAAATGATCTAGTTATAAAAATAAAATTAGTTATTATCTCAATTTATTTTCACAAAGCTTACTGCTGTATTTAAAATGTTTGACAGAGAGTTAAAAATGCCATTATTTTGTTTTTTTATTTTCAATGTTATATGTCCACGGTTGATTTGCGAAAAAATAGTAATACATAAAAAATGTAACTTCTAAATAACTAGGAAAAACGTGAGCTTACGTATAAACTTATATTAGACAAATGTTAAAAAATCGAAGCCTAAATTAACATTCTAAATAATTTATTTACGTATGTACAAAGCAAGTTCTTCAACATGAACAGAAATTTAAGATTTCGATTGAAGGTGCTCGGTGAAATTTCAATATTAACTTTGAACGATCCAAATTTACTGAACTTTGTTTTATTGGCATTATTTAAAAAAAATGTATTTTTCGATGAGCATATGAAAATATTTGTTTTTGCAAATTCACACATTCAACACTGAGTGATTTTTTTGTTATCCGTTAAACGATAAATAAACTCGTGAATAATGTAAGCTATACCGTTGGTTCGTTACTGCGCAGCACCGGTTTAACCCTTCAGTGACTCTAGATAATCAAATTGGCAAACCTGGTTGGGTTGAATAAACTCGATTTCATGAAAAATCTCAATCGCCACATTATAATATTATATTTCTCAGCGCCAAAAAATTTTCATATCACATTTCCTGATCCATTTAAGGAAAATACGCGAGAATGTAAATTATATAATATATGTATTGAAATTTGAGTTAACTTATTTTAGATTGCTTTGGCGATAACTATGTACATATGTGGAAGTTTTTTTTTTAATATAAAATAAAATTAAATAACTTTGTTACTATAATTTTTGTGTTAAAAATTGAGAGCCAAATTTAATTATTCAAGAAGCATCGTCAGACAGAACATCACAAAGTCTACGAATATACTCAAAATTGATTGTTGATTTTTAGTAAAAATCTTTACTTTTACGACCGTTATAAACATAAATACTTAAGAATTTTGTTATCTCGTAAGTATTTAAGATTTTTTTTGAGAATAATTTGATGTTTTACTAATAACAGAAACATACTTTTTTCACTATTGTTGATTGAATAAGATAATATATTTTAGTTTTATTAGTGTTTTCAATACAAAAAGAAAAACAAGCTATGGGATACAACTAATTTATTTCCCTTTTTCCATTAATCGCTTATATTATTAAATAACATAATATCTTCGTCATCTCAAGTTTGATGGTATGAGAGACAAAAGGATTTGATATTGCGGTATCAAAAATTGGAATATTTAATTCCTATTTTAATTTGAGGCCACGTTTTGAATTCTGAATAGATTTTTTGCTGAGGTTCTGTTAAATTAACATTCAACGCTTTAGGGTTAACCGTTCCTTTATACTTTTAACGTTTCAGGGGATAGTTTTTGCGTGAAAAAGTACTCACAGAGGCGAAACGGCTTGCGGCACTTTTTATGGTTTAAGCGTACCACAGAAACTGTCAAATTCTAAAAACTGTCTACATTTCAGTGCCCAGGAGGTTAACTGAAAAATTTTATATTTTTATATTCACGAGAAAAAAGCTTTTAGAGTTGAGAGACTATTTTGTCTATATTCATAAGATTTTTAATTTTGAATAAAAGGAAATAAGGCAACACATCAAATTTAAACTATTTTTTTTGTAATTAACAAAAGTCTACACCAGGGTTTCCCAAACTATGTTCCACGGAACACTGGTGCTCCGCAAAAAAAATGAAATGGTTATAGACAATGCAACACTTTTAGTATCTTCTACTTCATAATAAAAATCGAGTGATGGTATATTTTCACTGATTTTTAAGATGTCAAATATCTAGGTAATGGCGAAGATTTTGAATCTCTAAGAGCTTTGCTTACTCATTTTTATACATGTTTTAAAAATAATTATAACATTGTGAATTTTTAATATTGTGAATTACCTTAGCAAAAAAATAGCTTTGTTTCGGTAAAATTTTCAGATAAGCAAAGTGTTCCGTAGCACAACACGGAATAATTATTAATTTACCAATCGTGATTTTTATTGGCATAATACCATATATGTGTATATATATATACATTTGATATTGATAGCAAATAACTATTAAAGGCGATTTGAATCGTTCAAATTATGTACACTCCCACAAATTTTGTCACAAGCGACCCGGATTTTGCCTTTCGGCATCTTTAGGCGTTCAAGTGCACGGATGAAATTGAACTTCTTGAACTTGAAAGTTCAAGTTCATCCGTGCACTTGAACGCCTGAAGATGCCGAAAGGCGAAACCCGGGTCGTTAGTGACAAAATCTGTAGGAGTGTACATAATTTGAACGATTCAAATTTAATATTGAAATTCCACCAAGCACCTTCAGCCGAAATCTTAAATTATTAAAGGCGAGTTAAACGGTCTACAGCGAAATCTATAATTAAGAAAAAAATGTTAAGTGACTTATTCACAAACATTCGTGTAATTGAAAACATTCTATTTGATCCTTGTCATTCTTTTGCAGTAATATTTTTTTTCCAAAAAAAACATGTTTTTTTGTTGTTTCAACCATGACACACACCTACTATTCGACCATAAAAATAGTTCCCAGAGAAAGAGATTAGCTGTCTATTAGTTCTCTAGTTTTTATTTAATCTGAAATAAATCATTGAACCAAGCCATTGAATCAAGATAAATAAATAATGATGAGACAAAAATGTTTCGCTGATAATATATTAAATACTCATAAAACATTCAATTTTCAAAATTAACGACAAGAATAAAACAATAAACATTGAAATCGGTCGAATAACTCAAATACAATATAAAATAAAATTTTATTTTTACCCCAAATATACTTTCTTACCCTTTGTACTGTACGACAAGTTGTGACTCGTATTTCACTTCTTTAAGAAGCATCATCAGGTAGAATTTTGCAATGTTTACGAACTTACTAAAAATTAATTCTAATTTTTAACTAATAAAATGCAAAATAATGGTCGAGTTTTTTCCCTTTTCTACTGTACGCCAAAGAGGGTTAATATACAAACATATGATCGTTCGAATAACAAATTATTTAATTATATTATAGACAGTAAATCCCAAAGGACATAGTTAAACAAAATAATATTTACTCGGGTAAGAAACAAACAAATGATAAAATTAATAACCGTCGTGAAACCATTTATAATGCAAAGGAAAAATGATAATTGAACGCGTTATACTCTTATATTTACTTTGTTTAGAGCGACGAATCAACGAAAAAGATTAAATACATTTTATTTGTTGTTATAATAATGACAAAGTAAATATAATATATAATTTAAGCCCAAACTAAAATAAACGAACGTTACGAGTGCAATAACCAATAATCAAAATAAATAATATTTGCAATAGTATTGTTATAAGAAACCGCTTCTCTTGAACAAGCAAAACATTTCCAGAAAAAATCTGAGCTTTTTATAAGCTTATATTTTCATACTTTCGTGGCAGCATATTTTTATTGATACACCGTAATATAAAAAAAAAACTGACAGGGTCCGCAAATATTATTTTGACAAACTACCAAAGTATTTTTTTTCAAATGATTGATGATTGATTTGCATTTTCTTTTCAAGCAGAGCTGAGTTCATATTCATAGATACTATCTTTTAACAAATCATTATCATAATTCGCGCCCTTATACCAACACAGACACAAACCGGAAAATGCCGGTTTTTAGCTGTGAATGCTAAATCAACTGTCTAGTCAGTCTTTATGATAAAGTTAATGTATCATAAATCTTTATTTTAGACTATTTGTTAGTTTTTATAATAATTACTCTATTTTAACCTAAAATATTTTCAAAATATCTAGAACAATATTGCCATAATTTAAATATGACAATGAAGTGCAAGAAAGTATATAAATGCCTCAAAAATGTAACACAGACACATTTTACGATATTATGACAATTTTGCTTTAAAATATGTGCTTATAATAGTAGAAGTTTTGCTTTATGGCAGTGTAGCTTTGATTTCGTCAAATTAGTTCAAGTATGTAGTTTGTAGCTTTGATTTCGTTCAACGAGTTCAAGTATATAGTTCCGCCACATTTCGGAATGCGGCAGTGTTGCAGCGGCTAGTTGGAATCCAAAATTCCACGACACTATTCAAAGTGCATACAAGTATGTATGCACTATCCAGATGATTTTGATTCAGGTTAGTTTTAATTAATTTTGAGACAGCAAATCAAAGAAAATTGAAAACTCTAATTGCAATTTTCTAAAAACAACAGCATATTTGGGATTGTGACGGTGTTGCTCTGCAAACTTTCAAATAACGACATATTGCTGTTTGTCAAACGACATATTAAATATTTTGAGCTGAAGTGAAGTTTCAGTAATCATAACGTGTTGGGGCAACATTTTTTCTTAGAGTCTTTTTGCGCCAACGTTGTGAAAAACGTGAGAAATAGCTAATGTGTCCCATAACGTGATGACATTAGGACAAAAATTTTAATAAATAAGAATAAGAAAATAAAAAGGAACCAAATCATAATTTACGCAACGCGAATGAGGATAACATATCTCGACCATTCAACCGACTAGAATAATCTCCTCTATGCGTTGATTAATCTGCTAAGAGGTATAATTTAAATGTTGAAATATTATTGTTTTCATATAATAGTATAAATTTATTCATTTTTCTTTTTGAACTTACGAATTTTAGTCGGAAGAATTCCGTCACTTGCCGCATTTATGACTTACTCTAAGCTCTGAATGGCGAGTAAATTTTTATAGGTTCTTTTTTACGGCGCAAAAGTAACAACGTCGTAAAGTGAATCATCTCCTTTGGTCGAGTCTCTCCCAGTATTAAGTCATCTCTATTCTAAAGAACAAGACCAATGCAAAGATAAGTTCTTTTGATTTTAACGATGGTAAGAAAACTATAATAATAAACACAGTTTCGTTTCAAAAGACTATCTTATCGTTAAAACATCTATTTTGAGAAAATCATTTTTCAAACAAAATCGAGCAAAATGGCACTAACTTTTTACATTTCTCGTAAAAATAGGCGATAAATTTTTGCAAGTGGTTCGTCAACATTTGTTATAGTATAAAATTAATAAATCTGTTATATGTTACTTGTTATGTAGCTTATTCTAATCTAACTAGGCCAAATTTAATAAAAAATGTATTATCTTCTTATCACAAAAAACAATTATTTTAACCAAACAAATAAACTTGAATTTATGCCAACTAATTAAACAATAACAGTGTAAAATTAAGTAAAGTATTATATGTTATATAAAGTCGCATTTCCTTAATAATTCCTTTTTTTTTCATGTGTAACAATAATTAAAAAAAATGTTTGCATACTTTTAAAGAAACGGTGATTTTTTCGTAAGCAAACATTGCACAACAAACATAGTTTCAAATAAAATATAGACTCAATGGGTTCTTGTAGTTGTAATATAATTCTCCCCTTTCATTTGAAAACAAAAGCCGTTTGTTTATTTTCACCAGTTTGTTATTTCTGACAATATATTTCAAATATAGAAAGCCTGGTCTAGTATGCAAATGTTGAATTTGCAAAGGCAACACAAGGCGTTTGTTTTCCTCATTCAACATTTGAATAGTGCACTTATTGGAAACGTGCAACAACTTCCAGGAAATTCAGCAAAATGACTACGGTCTTAATATTCGATTTATTGAAATAGTTTTTGACTTTATCTGTTTTCTTATAAACAATATTCTGACTTAACTGTCACATGTAAGATTAATGACATAGTCATTCTGGCTGTCATTATTTCAACAGTAAACTGTGTTTTTTTCAACATTAAATTTTTTACATTAGCATTTATTGATGCACTTTATTCTATGAGTGTTAAATAATGTAGTACGGTAATTAATATATTCAAAATTTAACTTCCAACCTTCACCACTAGCTAGCAACGAAAATAGCCATCGTGTAAATTACCAAAGATTTGCGAAAAAAAAACGCAATAATAACTCAGACAAATATATTTGTACGTGTCTATATTTCTAAATTGAATACAACCACGGCAAAGACGAGCAGTACACTTTCTTATTCTGTCTATAAATCACAATCGTTCTATTTCTTGAAACATGAAATATCAATTGCCATATTCCAGTAAACAGTTACATGCTTGTGATTTGGTGAAAGATTAATCGTAATATGTATTTGTAATGAATAGAGAGAGAGAATGAGTAAAAATTAATCCGGGACAAAACTGGGTAATAATATTTTTATGAATCTGAACCTTTCAACGATTTCTGGTTATTCTCGTTATCTTGTAATTTTTATGTTAACTTTCAATTATGATTTCTATTCAGTTCGGTTTTTCTCGGAATACTTCATTACATCCCTAAGTTTATATAGGTGATTAGATATAGTGTCATATTAATTAGATCTATTGATAGATATATTTTTCTCATGTTTATGGTATTACTATTTTTAAAAAGCTTCTTATTAAAAAACTTTCGCCATTATTACATTATCATGTAAGAACAAAAGATCGTCATCAATGCGCAGCTGCGCAAACATGTATATGAAATAATAAAATTTATGTTCTTGGATGGATGTTTTTCCAGTGACGTTTACTTATCATCGATACTATCTTGTCAGTTACCAGTTACTTCAAAAAAAAATTAAAATAAACAATGGTAATTTGATATCTAAAGCGAAAGACGATATTATCAAAAAAATATTTAATTATTTATTTAACTATACCAAAACCACTTCAAATTTGTTTTTCCGAAATTATACCGGGAATATTACCAAAAGTTTATTACGTTTATACGGACTTGGAAATAATTTAAATGATATTAAATTCACGGAAACTTTAACCCAATAGAAATCACTGTTTCACATATCAATACAACGATCGAAATACAGTCAATCATTCAAAGCTCTTTCCAGGAAAGCTTCTAATTGGATTTACCTTAACAAAATAATTGGATTGTTTTGTTTCTTTTAGTAAGTAGTTTTATTGCTATTTTATTGGAAAACGTTTTTTAACTAGATGTACCTATTGAAAATAACTACAAATATTTTTTAAAAATTAAAATCATACTCTGATAAATAATGATTATAACAGTAAATAAACTTCTAACTAGTGATTACTTGGCTTGAGCGTAAGATAAGTTTTACTTATTTATTACTAGGTACTTCCTTACTTATTTGTTGAAACCTTTAAATGCAACTCTCACGTTTTGAATATATATTGAATGTTGAAATATCTAAATGGGTATTTTACGATAACGTTTTGTGCCTCTCTTATTTGTTTAAATTATTTTTGTCGAATTTTGAAAGTGTTTCGCGTTCAAGATGCGAGCCAAGTCAACGTCGTTTGTTGGCTTTGTTTACGGACCTGACAAGTTCAAATCCCAGTACGAACAATTTCATGATTTAATTTGTAACCAATTTATAGATTTCTGTTCAAATGTATGGATGTCCGTGATGTATATAGCCCCATCGCACACTTAGCTGTTCTTTAATCCTATCCTTATATCCCAACTATTTTCCAAAAAAAGTCACAAGCCGTTTTCGCAGGAAAAAAGATCGATGAGATCGTTAGGAATCAATATACTCCTCATTGGAAACAAGAATATGTATGTACGGATACTGTCACGGATTTATCACGAAACAAGTGAAATTGACCAGCACTTGAAATAAATCTCTAATATTGTTATCTGTATTTTCCAAAACTGATTGGGCAATTGACTCAAAAATAACACTTGTAAAAATTTGTTTCGTCAAAGTAAATAATAAACATAACTTTGCTGATTATACTTATATTTAGCAATTTGCGTATATGTAACTTTTGTAATACCAGATTTTTATAACAAGCAAGTATATAAATATTCAGCATCTATCATTAAGTCACTTTCATTTTAAATACAACGGGTCACAGGCGAATAATCACAGATAAAGAATAAACCACCAGAAAAACGGCAAAGTACTAAAATACAAAGAAAATAATTCAAAAGGGTTTCCCTAATTCAGCTCACCCATTTGCTTCACAAAAATATTTCAAGAACAAACCAGATTATTGGCTACCTATAGATACGACAAAACGTCCGGTCACCTCGAGTTCCACAAACTGTGTCTGTATGCAGTATGTGTATTATACAAACAATGGAAATTCCAGCCAATGGTCGAAGCCAAACTTTAGTGGAATTTCCTACGGAAACAATGCGAAATTATCCAGTGGCAGGCGGATTTTATTACACCGGAATGAGTTGAGATTTTTTTGGGCAAGCAACGGAATAAATATACACGCGTGTAATTAAGAACAGTTGGTTTTTATGGTCCTCCTATTAAGGAGATTTCGCTTTGAAAGTCGCAATGCTCTGTTTATGACGAAAAAACGAATACACTGTTTGCACCTACCGTTTGCGCATATTTATATATATGTACATGTATATTTATTTTGAAACGACACAGCCAATTTACTTTGATAAAAAAATGTTACATAGTTTTTTTACACGATTATTATAGAATTTATTTTAAAAATAAGTTTTAAGAAACTTAAAATCATGTATAATGAAAAAATGTGTGTTTTTTACCATTTTTTTGACTAACATTTGAGTGCACATTGAATGTCGTTTGTCATTCGCCTGATCTCATTCACAAACATTGAAGATGATAGTTATTTTGACTTTTCGGGTTCTCCTGAGTTTGTGTATTGAAGTAAGACATCAATGATTTATATTTGGTGAGCTTCCTGTGTAGTAATACAAGTGTTATTCAATGAATATAATGTAATATTTTTTTACCATGTCTCATTACCTCTCAACCTAGAGGATTTGATATTTTAACATAGTTTATCTCAACGGCAGTTTTTCTGCGTCAGCTGTTTTGTTACTTATTTCGAAACAAACAGTGGTGGAAAGATACGACTAGGACAAAACAAGTGGTTAGATAATTGCTCTCACTACGCTCTGCTTTAAAGATTGAATAGGTATAAGAGAGTTTCAGACATCACAAAAGTCCATGCCTTCGAACAGAAATTTAATAAATCGATTGAAAAAATAAATGAAACTGGTCGTACTGGGATACGAGCTTGTGAGCTCTGTAGCTGAATCCAACTACGTAGACTCGGATTTTTCCCTCAACATAAGTCTGTTTATGACTTAGTTGTTCAATGTTTCCTTTTTGAAGAAAGTAAGGATACATGGATAAAATTATATGACAAAATTAGTGATTAGTTTGCCGTTTTCCCTTTCGCAATTAGGTAAACTATTAAATTAGCAACGCGCTATTGGGAAGGATTTTTTAAAGACTGTAGTTGATTGTAAAGTAAAGTTAACCCTCCGTATTTTTTAAGAAGCATAGAAGATTAAAAATAACTCAGTATCTATTTTTCAGTTATAAATAATATTATAAATCGAATCGAAAAATATGAGATGACAAAATTTTCCGAATAACCAATATCAATTTAAATTACTTTTAGAGTACTACCACTACTATTTCAGATTTTAAAAATAATGAATAAAGAGATTACAGTTCTCAAGTACTGCTATGGATAACCAAACTGGGGTGGTGTGCTTCAGTGAAAGTCCAGTGAAGTAAAAGGGGACGTGTTTGGACCGCAAAACCGCTCTTGTGAACTTTAACTTGCATAGCGTCTGTGAGCTTTAAATCTCCAGCATCTTTTGAAAACAAATAATTAATTAAGTAAAAAGGTAATTATGATATAAATATAAATCAAAATAGATTCAAAACACACTCAATTGTCAAATTTGAGCTTTATCACGTTTTTTTGTTGTTGATGAATGTAAGCATTTTCATTAACTTTACTAAAGAAAAATTAAATAAGTTTTTTTTTTTTTTGGATATCAAATTTATGGAGCTTCAAGTACCAGGACGCACCAGCGTCAAGGCTCTTTCGGTCTCTTTCATCGATAAAGTTTAAAAAAAATTGTAAATTGCATCCCCTTACCATCGTTTGCAGACGGAAGGGCGTGATCACTTCAGAGATAAGAAGTTCACGGGAACTCCACATGCACTATTTTGCAAATCACATTCCATATGCTTCCTCTATACTATATCCGTACATGTACACACACATGCGCATACATAAATAAATTTATAAGTAAGATTAATGAAACTGCGAAGAGTCGTTTAAAATTATTGTAATCTGATTCCTATTCAAAATTGATTGAATAATGAATTTAAAACATTTTATTCAATATTCAAACATCAAATAGCTTTCTTACATAATAAATAATGTATAAGATTCATAGCGACGTAGCCCGTGGATAGAACGTTTAAAAAAATACTGAAGACAAAAAACAGATATGGATTATTTGTTAGGTTAGATTGAATTTTACTCGTGACCGAATAGCAAATGTAGTCAAAATGAATGTAATGGATTAATTTCAAGTGAAAAACTAGAAGAAAAAGTTTTTTAATATATGACGAATTGCATGGTTATTGTATCATCTACCAGTAATTTACAATTGGTATTATTATTTCTTGACGATAAACTAACAGAGGTAATGAATTTTTGTAGAACAAAAAAAAACAATTATATCTGCGTGAATAACATTTTATGAAATAGTAAAAAAAAATATTTGTGTATGTTTAAATATATTACAGTACAAATTATGCATCAAATACAATTATTGCAAATCGATTGTTCGTGCTAATAACATTGTTAGAGTCCAAAGAAGGTATTAGAGAAGTATTTAACCACAGCGTTGTCACTTTGGCGACACCACTAATCTCAAAACAAGCTTCTTCCCGCTGGCTAAACTTTTGCAAAACAATGTCAGCTGAAAAAGAAAATAAACTTTTGTACAAATACGTGAGGTTCTTTCAAAGCACTCGTGTTCGACAATTTATGAGAATTTTGAAAGAGAAAAGCGCTTTTTTATTGCCAAGTCATACAGACACATAAACCGTGGATGTATATGAACTATCGTTGTTGTTTTATTATTTTAATTAAATCATTGATAAAAAAAATACCCAAGAGAAAATGGGCAAAATCTAATATTACTAAATTTCGAAACAAAATAAATTGTTACCTTTATAAGACTGCTTTATTCAAACAAAGTTATAGGTTTTCGCAAAAACCAGATGCTTGTATTAATAAAAACACAATATTCCTTTGTACTTCATTCCACTTTATGTAATAGGTCAGGACCGGTTTCGCTCATTGCGATCATTGTCAACTGAAAAGCTCGCAATGAGCGAAACCGGTCCTGACCTATTAAGTGGAATGAAGTACAAAGGAATATTCTGTTCCACCAAGTATTGACAGTGAACACCTTAAAAGTGATCAGATGCTTGTTATAAAATTAAGTATTTTTTTGTTTAAAATGCTCGAATTAAAAGATACACACATTCATATCCGATTTTATTTTGTGTGATGTGGATATATTTTGTTTCAATGAAGTTTTTTTTTGGTGTTGGTTTTTTACTGTGGGTTATTAAAGATAAGTTTAGTATGGCGTCAATTATTTAAAAAAATATTTCCGACAAAATTCCGTTTTATTTGGTTCGATTTGCAATCAAAATATTAATTATTATTTATCAACCAAAATAAATCGTTAGAAAGCTTCTAATTCAAAATTTAATACACATTCTTTTTATATAATTTTAGGTTAAAATATTTTGAATATATTGTTGAAAAACTAACTCACTGAGCAATGAAACAAAAACACCTTTAATTTTATTAATTTATTCATGTGAATTATTTAAACATTGAAATTAATGTAAATAATTCTATTATTCTACTTCTTCGACGTAGTAAAATAATAGCTTATCAATCAAACGGTGCTCAGTTCAATGTCTTGTGTGTTAATGTTAATTTTTCGAATCTTAGATACTGTGCCTGAATTTTGTCTGACGGCTTTTCTCCTTAAATCGATACTCAGTAACCTTGTAAAATTTTCCTTTAGTTTATCTCATGTGAACTTTAATACAATACAATTTACTATTTTATCTATGGTTGCTTTCGATAAAAAGGATATTATTAAAATAAACTTTAATCTTTTACTTGCAAAAAAAAGTTTATTTATCGAGTAAACCTTATTTTTATACAATGATCGTTATAATAAAATTTATAAAATTATAACTGTAAATTCATCGCAATATAATATGATAAAATGTTTGTAATACCTTCTCGAATTTCATGAAGTTGGCAAGGCCAAAAAAGAATAGAAACACATTTGTAACAAGATATTCGCAAAGAATCAGTAGACAATGTTATTTTTTATCTATTATAGGCAGACTTGTGTTTTTTCTTCTTAAATATCTTTAATGTATTGGAGTAGTTCTGTATCTTAAAACAATGTAATTCTAATCACGTAAAAAAGAAAATATGAAAAACGCCGGTTCACATAAAACCAATTTTATTAGCAATAAAATATATCTCTTGAGCCAATACCAATTCTTGACATTTTCATATCTTTTATGAATTGTTGTTTCAATATTGGAAAATACAAAAGTAAACAATTTCAGAATCAATATAATGGAAATATAAATGCGGGACATATGTTTTATTGTGGTAAATAGATATATTTTTTTTGACGTTAGATTTTTTAAGAATGATTCATTTGATTATGACACACTAACAAATGTGTACAGTTAACAAGCCTGTAAATATTCTATTGTCGGGTCCAATGGCGTAGCGGTTAGCGTTGTTGGCTTCCGTGCCGGATCTCACGGGTTCAAGTCTCTGTATGAACAAAAATTTTTCAATCGATTTATCGATTTCTGTTTTAACTCATGGGTTTTTGAGATGTCTAAAAACTCCCTCCTATCAATTCGATCATTCAATAACTGGGAGAAATGAGAGCGATTAGTTAACCATTAGTCTTGTCCTAGCCTTATATTTCTATCTCTACTACTCTATTTGGAAAAGAGAGGTTGAGTGAAACAAACATTTACACAAAAAAAGTGTTAAATCTAGAGTCTAGATTTAACACTTTTTTCTAGATTCTAGACGATGGTTACATTGACTAGCAGTTTTGGTTGAAGCTTACATCATTAAAATTAAAATTTATTTCGATTAGTCAAAATATGAAAAATATTGAAACACACTAGCGCTAGACTCAATATAAATAGCAAAACGGTTTAGGTAAAGTGAAGTAAGGCTAGGTTAGATATGTTGAAAAGAAAGAGGGCGAGATTGACAGCAAGACCTCCAAATTTTTGAGGTTATGTGAAGTTTCAGATTACTTTAAACCACAACAACTAAGTTATGATGACTTTTAAGTTTGTGAACAATTTAACTACGTCTGTTTAGTTATTTTACACATTGAATAGCTTATGTCAGGGATGGCGAACCTTTTTGGGACCGCATACCAAAAATCCTCAAATATTATTTCTCGATTTTGTGGCGTGCCCAAGCAGTATTTTTTTAAACAAAATAGTAAAAATAAAAAATGATTTTGGAAACATTTGAAAATTAATAAAACGGAATAAATTAATAATTCAGGGATTATTTATTCAAAATTTTAAGCATAGAAATCGTTCGCATGCCATCCAAAATCTCAAACGTGCCACCTCGGGCACGCGTGACATAGGTTTGCCATCCCTGGCTTAAGTGTTCATTTTTTTCTCATGTACACTGTAACTTTGCCTTAAGTGGACAATTTATTCATTTTTAACTGTGAAATTTATACAATGATATTTGTACATCACTTTGTGTCACATATGGCGTACGTGTTATAGCTTTGCCATCCATGACTTATGTGTATTTTTCATATTTAAAAAAAATCTTAATCCACGTTATTTTTAATTTGTCAGTCTGATACAAACACGAGTCAAAAACACGGTAACTAAGAAGGTTGACTTCGATTCAGCTATGTGATTAATATCACGAATTTGGTATGTGTGTATAAAAACACACAGAATGACAAAATAATTATAAATATCTATCAAAATGTAATTGCCTTGTATAAATTAAACAATCCTTCGTAGAATAATTTACCTTGTTCCTCTTGCAAAGCTCACGTAATACGATTTCCTATTTCCACCCAAAGAACAAACAGCTCTGTATTATAATATTCCGGAAATGTGGCTGGCAATACTAGTATCCCTCTTACACTTGTCAGAGTAGAGGATAATAGAAGAAGATACAGTGCCACCGGATTAGCTTTGGCGACACGCCGATAGGTAGTTGACTTTGAGAGACAACAACGTCACCGAGATTAGGTTAGAAACTTTGCTACTACCGGTTTGAACCGAATCATAAATTCATTTATTCAGGTCAAATAGCGTAAAGGTAAATTTTGTTCATGTGAAATAATGTTATGCAGACAAGACAAATTAAGGCGTTTTATATTTTTTCATGGTTTTTTATTATAATTTATAAACGGTGTAAGTTATCTAAAGTTGTTTATTTGAGTAAATTTGTAAAAAAATAATTTTAATTACTTAATAAATTATAAATTAATGCTCTCCTACCAGTTGCGTAACTAGGTGTGATACGTTGAAAATCATCTTCAAACTAAAAAGTGGAGTCTTGTTAACTAACAATAAATAGATAATGGTAACTAAAGAAACCACTTTTTAATGCAAATAATTATTATAAAATCGGTAAAAAATGGAAACATAAGAGTTTATCAATCAACATAATGTAATGTTTTAAGTATGAAATCGCTCAGTTAAGAATAGTATTCGGTCAGACAATTTTTTTCTTCATTTTAATGGTTACTTAAATTCCGGTAACATAAAGTGAAATAATTTACAACTAATAAAACTAAAACAAAGCGTAAAGTTTATTTGCTGACCAAAAGACTGAATTCATTGCTAACCATATTAATGCAGGTAAATTTTTAAATATTATATTTGCAGATGGAGTACTTTACATGGGGCGCGTCAACATATTGTCAATAAAGATAAAAATAACTTATTGCATAGATAAAAACTGTGTTTATTTTCTAACCAGGAAACGCGGCGCAAAAATATGAGTACCTCACATTTATATTAGAGCGGAAAAATGAAAAACAATTTTCACCACGCATGTTTATCTGCGAAGGATAAACAACAAGCCTCCTGTGCATGATGTTACCAGGATTTTCCTGAGCGGGATATTCCGATGCGGCACTGGTAGCGATATCGGTATAAAATATGATTTGGCAAACATTGAAAAAATATACATATAATGCTATATAATAGATTACTGACGACAAAAAAGCAAAGCTTAGAGTTTTCGAAGAAAAAAAGTAAGGGTCAATACATTTTATTTTATTTTTCATAAACACACATTTCATTAGACTAAACAATTTGATTAAACATTGTGTACTTTTCCCATTCAATTTTCATTTCAAATTTATTGTCGGTAAATTACGCGTTTGTATTACATTCAGTCTTGTAAGAATAAATATCATATCTTGATCACACACAAATGTTAAACAGGAAAGTATTTGTATACATAAGAAGTTCATTAACATTATTTTTTTACTAACATAATACTATTATGCATATAGTTGTTGGGTTTATGGCGCAGCGTTGTTGCCTTCCGTGCCGGATCTCGCAGGTCCCAGTACGAAAAATATTTTTTCAATCGGTTAGAGCGGTTAGTAAACCACTATTTCTGTCCTAACCAGCCTAATCTTATACTTATATCCCTATTACTCCATTTGAAAAAGAGAAGTATATGTTGGGATATAAGAATTCCAAATGCTCTACATTAGGAGCGGACATTGATTGTGAGAGTGAAAAAAAGATACACTTTGGTAGCAAATATTATACTTAGATTATTGAAACCAAAAAGCACAAGTGCTCACATAAAAAAAATCACCAGATAAAAATCAATAAAATACTAGAAGCTATGAAGTAATATAAAAAATAAATACAAATGTATAAGTGCTTACAAACCTTGGGATATTTAAGTCGATTCAGTGAGGTGAAATTTTCCTCTTTTGGTAATATGGGCCGCATTTTATATATCTGATGTTTTTTCTTCTTTAAAAAGTGTTGTAGATACGCAAAAACTAGATATAAAAATCGAAGGTGCCGTACCCAAGAGCAGCTCGCAGCTTTTTTATTTGGCCTATTTATCCCAAGAGCCCAGAGGCGTTGGTTATAAACCATAAGTAAGGGAGCAATAACAAATTGTGAAATAAAATAAATACACAGTGTTAGTATTTCAGCCTGGATGGTTTCCTGCTTTAAAGTTGTAGTTGTTTATAACTGAGGTTTTTATTACTAATTAGTGTAATTTATTAAATTTTTATTTCATTTAAAGACATTTTGTTTCCTTATGATATTGAGATATCAAACGGACATTGAAAGAAAGATGATTTTCGTTTTGTATATGTACTAAAATTTAAATAAAAATTAATAGTTTTGACAAATTTCCTACTCCACTTGCTGTGCTGGTAATCGTAATACTTTTTTTGTCTCTTTAAGAAGCATCATCAGACAAAAAGTAACAAGGCTTACAAATATACTAAACATGGATTTTAATTCTGAAACTATAAATTAAAATTAAATGTCAGGGTTGTATCCTTTTTTTTTCTCTTTTTTTTACAAATAAACAGTAACTTCCACCACTAGCATTTTCAATCTTTTATAATGTAGGTAAAATTAAAAATCACTGCCTGAGTTATGTATACCGACTATATTGTGATGACTGTCAAGCTTCTTATGTTGGAAAGACGGAAGTTGAATTAATAAATAAGCATATCTCTATGTACTTATTAATTATTTATAAATCTATATTTTTTCACAATAAAATCAACACATTTAAAATTACATTCTATGGATATATTTAAATATTTTTACATGTAAAATTTTCTACTAAATCTTAATTTTTCCTATATTAGTGCCAACTTAAAACATAATTTGCAGTATTCAAAAGTATTATTGATTCGTTACAAATACACATGGTTATTTGTTCAATTTTATTTTTGGAAAGCAGAAAATACTAACGAACAAAACATATTTCGTTGGGAATATGTCTTTCTACTAAGGCATGTAACATAAAGTGTGGAAGCTTACAGTTACCTACTACTGTTCACCTAGATGATATCTTATGCAATATATGCTTCTATCGCTGCACGCACGTGGAAATTTTCTCCACAATGTTCTGATTATACACACAATGTACAAGACACGGGTGCTGAAGGCTGAGCAGCTCATAAAATACTCGATTAAACTCGCAAGATACCCCCTTGTAGAGAATATGTTTATGAGAATTTTTGCAACAAAAATAAAACATGCCTACGTCCACATAATAATTTATGAATCTTTTCGATTTCAAGAGTTGGTTATGCTGAAAACTGAGTATCATATTTTTAACGGATGTTTTTTCGTCAGTATTGTTAATATATATAGTAAAATACTACTAGATTTTAAGCTGGATTTCATTGAAAAAACTTTTTTTAAATGCACACTCCAAATAAAAAAAAACACATCTCTGTTATTACTAAAACTAGGATTCTAGTAAATATGCTGTTTATAAAATACCGAAAAACCCTGTATTTAAAATTAGCCAAAATCGTGGTTTGAATGTATAGAAACATAAAATATTTAGATGAAATTGTTGACAATAGATTGAAATGTTGACTTCTTTAAATGAAGTCTTTCAATGATGTTATATTATTTTATGAAACCATTTGTTATTTATGAAAATCATCCGTTGATACAAATTTGAGTATATAATATTTTTAATGACATTATTTTATTATATATTACGAAATATCAAAACATCGAGTTTGAATTACTGGTTCGATATTGTAATACCAATCGGAATAATCTTTTGTTTTGTTCAAACTTTTTTATAATAATGGTATTGATATTTATTGCAATACCAGTATTAAATGTAAATAACCAAAATATCAGTATTGATATACTCATCCGGTAACGCAATCCTTTGAACCAATGTGTAACATGAATTAGTTGTGTTAAGTTAGTCCTTTAACATCATTTTTCAAAGAAGGAAAAGATTAATTATCGGACAAAAAAATGTATATTCATTTACCTAATCGCTCTATTTACATTTTGCGATCATAATTTCTGAAATTATTTAATAAAATAAAAACAGCCAATACACAAATCCATAAAACGATTGAAAGATTAATGTTGTCAAGAATTTAAACATTTTGACCACGAAATTGGGTTGGATAAAATGACGAGAGTATTCATTAATCAATATTTAATTTAATTGAAAACACTTTATGAAATGAGGTACGAGAAACAAGAGAAAACGAGTATAGCATCAATCAATACACTGAATTTACTTTTTAATCGTTAATTAAAACTAAATCTATTTTACAATATTACTGTATTTATTTTTAGTGAAGAATTAACCTGCTTCGACATTTTTTAACAATATTACTTCGAATATCAATCTATCAATTTTTACCACGAGTAGTTCACTCAACTAATATTTTTAATTACAATATCGCATAATGATATTAGTACTCGATTACTTCTTTGTAGAATTGAAATCTTAATTCTAGTTTGTCACGATGATTTTGTTTAAAAAAAACATGAAAACATATTATCCTTAACGGGCTTTCAACAATGTCGCTTACTGAATAAAATAATTCTGCCTTATACTACATTATATTGTTTGCAATTTGTAAGAGGACAGCAAAGTGCTTATTGCCCTGCGCCATACAAAAGGACCGACAAGAAATACTGGCAAAGCTTTAGGGAGTCTGTAAAAGGGCTTTGAAATTTCATGCTATATATCTGAAAGCTACCCTAGTAAAATTGATTCTTGCAAATGTACTGATAATGTAATTGTCTTTGTAATAATAAAAAAAATCTCGCAATGCAAAAGTAATTGAATTAAAATAATGAATGAAACTTAATAAAAAACAATCAATATTTAAAATGGTAACAAACACATGCGAGTAAAGAAAGGTTATTTTTGTATCGTTATAAAAGTTATATAATGATGAAATATACACCAATGGATCGAACAACAACCCAATTAGTCATCGCCACCTTGTCAAATACCTTTCGATGTATTGAATATAAATTATTTTTTAAAATTTAATTTGAAGTATGTATACATCTGACATCTATAAAGAAAATATTCTTGACACTCAAAACAAAACATGTAACTGGCCATTAAAATGTATTTTTGTTATATGGTCCAATGAATGAGCTTCGTTAATTTAGTGTCTTTTACTCACATTAAAAAAAGATGATAAAATATATAAACTTGTGTACATATTATAAGCTTTCTTGTATGATTTAATTTTGAATGAATATTTACTATTAATCTGGAAACAGTTATGAATGTGATAGCTTAAAAATTGAATCTATCAAAACATTGTTATCTTTTGATTATACTAAAATATCGTTTGATTCAATTTATGGATAATTTGCCAGGCTATGGATGCGGTAAATGAAAAATTCTCACATAAAGCATGAAACACGCAATGCGATGATATATTAGATGACAACAGGTTACTCAACCATTATCTTTACGTTCTTGTTCTGATGAAAAATGATTTTTTCTGATAAAAATACGACTTATAAACATTCTTTGTTTAATTGATTGAATTGGGATTAACTTAGTAGAATTCCATTGTAATAGGGCATGAATATTAGATATACAGTTTTTATAATATTAGTTTATAGCTACATATTTATGCGTCATCGTCAGAACTTTGTTTAAGCCTGTTTTTCCTCAGATATATATACTAGCTTAGAAGAGACACACAATACATCTTGTTATTTACTTGAACATCCTAATTTATTTAACAATTATAGTATGACATTTATTAAATATGAATAAATTAATCTGATATTTATTATTAGTTACATTAGAGGCTTTAGTAACGGTGATGGATTGAAAACTGTTTGTTCATTTAAGATGCCTATTGATTTCTGGTTGATCAAGAGCATTAAGCTTATATGCCTTTGTTACAATGATGTAAAAAAGGTTGGCGTTGAATTCAAGCTTATGTCATGAGATTCTGTATTAAAATGGTTTCCAAATTGTGAGTCTGATTATTAATTGTTAAATAATCTTATATGCTATTTAGCTCGAGTTGACACACTTCTACCTGTCTGTCCTATGTACACATATTGATGAATACAATTTTCTGCGGCTTATGTAATTCGATAAACATAAGACAGACAAGTATAAGTATTATATATCGACTCAAGCTAAAGAGCATATAAGATTTTTTAACAATAAAAAATCAGACTCACAATTTGCAAACCATTTTATTAAAGAATCTATTTTTTTAGTTTTATATCTCGTATTTGTATAATCAATTTAATTTACTACATATAGTTTACCTTAATTCACAGAATAAAAGATTGATAATAAATACTTTATTTACTTGTAGGGTATTTTTTAGACAGGGAAAAATTCATTTCTTTCCAAGCTTTAACATTATATGAAGATGTGTAAAACGTCATATATTTTATAGGTGAAGGATCTCAGTTTAAGGATACCTACTACTTTAACCTTTCTTATCAATTTATTTATAAAGATTTCAGTCAGCAAATATCCCTTATCACTGAGAAAAAAACAAGTTTGTACATATATCCCAAAGAAAAGTCGGTAAACCCAGCAATGCCTCGTCTTTTTTACACTCTTGCTAAATCTGTACACATCCAGAATAGTCTTACTTGTAGAACGGGCGAGTAGCTCGAAAGCCAGATTAATGATTAGCAATGTTCTAGTAACTAGTCAATATAAATCAGATATATTCCGGAGAGCATTTATCTTATCTGCAGGAACACGGACATTTTAAAGGATCTATTGGATAATACGGGCTTAGAATTTGTGCTGGAAATAGATAAGTTTAGTACCCTTTCGTAATGATATATGAAAGTTTGCTGAGTTACATGAATAATAATTATTTGCTTACGAGGTGAAATATTCCAAGTTGGTTATTAATTATATTCATTATAAATCTATGATAACCCACGTTTCGTTAGTATTTTTTTATTAAGTTCATATGGTAATACAATTAACACAGTGTAAATTTTAAAATTTGCGAGATATTGATTGAAAATAGTCCATAAAAGTCAATCAATTAAATCAAAAGGATATCGTTATAATTTTACTACAATAAAAAATATGCTTTTTGTTATTAATAATTAATTATGTTATAAATTATTTTGATTTTAGGAAAATCAATATATTAAACAAACTCTGGCTATGGATTTTGTATTAGTAGTTAGAGAAATTGTGTAACGATTGGCACACATATTTAAGTAATAGTGAGTTGTTCAATTAATTTAATTATTGGATACGAAGCAAATATATAAGTCAAATAATGTTATAAACAATGGTTACAAATGAATATATCTTCCAGTAGAAGATCACTAATGATGCCAATAAAAAGATTTTGAAACGTTGTGAAAAATTATCAGCGTTGAATTGATTTTATATCATATCTAGATAAACCTAGACATTGTTCGGAAACCGATTGTAAATATGTTGATTTTTATTAATGAGTATGTCATGAATAAGTTGTCTTAAGTTTGTATGAAATTGTTTCTAATTGCATGAGTACTTACAGTAATCTACGAAATATGTGCACTATAGCTTTAGATTTAGAATATAAAAGTATAGTGAAAATACAACCTATTAAAAAAGGTCATCTAGGTAAAACGAAGGTTTAAGATAATGCTACGTCACTTACAATTCCTTACACTCACAAAACCGTATCTGCTTGTGTCCACAACGGATGTGTTGAGACACACACTGCATTCACGAGAAAGCTCAAAGACGGGTAAGTTCGTCCATTGAATCCAGAATGAGATGTGTCTTACACCCGATGCATGCCAATCATGATGCATACCAGGTTTTATCAGGTCGACTTTATATTCTTGATAGTTTTTCTTCAGCTAAGACTTTTAGGATTGGGAGTGACAAGTTATAAGTGATAGTATTTTGCTACGCATTAAGTATTTTGAGAACACCTGTAAATTTCTCACGTGGTTTTTATAACCAGTTCTCACAACCGTTAGAGCAGTGTTGATAGTAACATTTCGCTTACAATGTTTTGACAAATTGATTAATGGTAGTATTTTTTTTGTTTAAAAAACAGAAATATATAGATAGCTTAGTTCCACAGTTGGTATGCTTGAAATTAGTAGATTTGACATATACGTAGCCGACCAAATTTTTGAGGTTGTTTATTATTTGTCTCGTCTTTTTAGTGAACCATTAATTCATACATAAATTCCAGTTTATTGCAAAATTGACCAAAGCATAAAACGATTTTTCACGTTGTATTATATTTATATGGAACTAAGAGAAAATCGTTTATCTATATATTAATAGTCGATAATGTCCGTCCGTCCGTCTGTCTGTCCGTCTGTCCGTCTGTCTGTAAATTGTCCCCGATTTCCCCTTCCCCTCCTCCGCCCCAGCCACGCTGTCAACATTTTTTTATTCATACTAAAGAGATACTTTTTTCGTTTGTATATTATGGTCGCGATTTCGCCTATTCGATGACGTCAAGAAAGACGGTCCCCCTCCCCCCCATCCTGCCCCGCTGTCGTCATTAATTCATTTCTTCATTTTTCTCTGACGTCATGAGTGAATTTTTGAAATCATGACATTTTTATTTTATTATGTGTAAAAACAATTAATTTTCAAAAAATATTCTCTCAAGCTGTGGGATTCGATACCATGCCCCAATTTTCATGCGCGACGTTCGGACGGCTTACACACTGATCTACGAATCCACTTGAGAAAAGCGATATAAAAACTTTATATAATTTAAATAATACAAAGCAAAAAAAAAGAACGCGTTTTAAGTGAACTAATAATGACATCTGTGGGTGAAATCTTGCACTAAAGGATTTTGAATTCCAAGATTTCCACCTGCAGGGTTGTGAACGGCTATATAGGGCTGCTCAATTATATATAATAATTTAATTAACTATTTATTTATATATATACGAAAAATGGTTGTTAGCAAACTTAAACATTATTCCAAAAATTAAATAATTTACGAGGTCTATTTCTGCTAATAGGAAAAATAATTGTTAGCAAACTTAAACATTATTCCAAAAATTAAGTAATTTACAAGGACTATTTTTGCTACTATGAAAAATAATTGTTAGCAAACTTAAAAATTATACCAAAAATAAAATAATTTACGAAATTTCTGCTTCTAAGAAAAATGGTTGTTAGCAAACTTAAACATTGTTCCAAAAATTAAGTAATTTACAAGGACTATTTTTGCTACTATGAAAAATGGTTGTTAGCAAACTTAAACATTATTCCAAAAATTAAATAATTTACGAGGTCTATTTCTGCTAATAGGAAAAATAATTGTTAGCAAACTTAAACATTATTCCAAAAATTAAGTAATTTACAAGGACTATTTTTGCTACTATGAAAAATGGTTGTTAGCAAACTTAAACATTATTCCAAATATTAAATAATTTACGAGGTCTATTTCTGCTAATAGGAAAAATAATTGTTAGCAAACCTAAACATTATTCCAAAAATTAAGTAATTTACAAGGACTATTTTTGCTACTATGAAAAATAATTGTTAGCAAACTTAAAAATTATACCAAAAATAAAATAATTAACGAAATTTCTGCTTCTAAGAAAAATGGTTGTTAGCAAACTTAAACATTATTCCAAAAATTAAATAATTTACGAGGTCTATTTCTGCTAATAGGAAAAATAATTGTTAGCAAACTTAAACATTATTCCAAAAATTAAGTAATTTACAAGGACTATTTTTGCTACTATGAAAAATAATTGTTAGCAAACTTAAAAATTATACCAAAAACAAAATAACTAACGAAATTTCTGCTTCTAAGAAAAATGGTTGTTAGCAAACTTAAACATTATTCCAAATATTAAATAATTTACGAGGTCTATTTCTGCTAATAGGAAAAATAATTGTTAGCAAACTTAAACATTATTCCAAAAATTAAGTAATTTACAAGGACTATTTTTGCTACTATGAAAAATGGTTGTTAGCAAACTTAAAAATTATACCAAAAACAAAATAATTTACGAGGTCTATTTCTGCTAATAGAAAAAATAATTGTTAGCAAACTTAAACATTATTCCAAAAATTAAGTAATTTACAAGGACTATTTTTGCTACTATGAAAAATAATTGTTAGCAAACTTAAAAATTATACCAAAAATAAAATAATTAACGAAATTTCTGCTTCTAAGAAAAATGGTTGTTAGCAAACATAAACATTATTCCAAAAATTAAATAATTTACAAGGACTATTTTTGCTACTATGAAAAATAATTGTTAGCAAACTTAAAAATTATACCAAAAACAAAATAATTAACGAAATTTCTGCTTCTAAGAAAAATGGTTGTTAGCAAACTTAAACATTATTCCAAATATTAAATAATTTACGAGGTCTATTTCTGCTAATAGGAAAAATAATTGTTAGCAAACTTAAACATTATTCCAAAAATTAAGTAATTTACAAGGACTATTTTTGCTACTATGAAAAATAATTGTTAGCAAACTTAAAAATTATACCAAAAACAAAATAACTAACGAAATTTCTGCTTCTAAGAAAAATGGTTGTTAGCAAACATAAACATTATTCCAAAAATTAAATAATTTACAAGGACTATTTTTGCTACTATGAAAAATAATTGTTAGCAAACTTAAAAATTATACCAAAAACAAAATAATTAACGAAATTTCTGCTTCTAAGAAAAATGGTTGTTAGCAAACTTAAACATTATTCCAAATATTAAATAATTTACGAGGTCTATTTCTGCTAATAGGAAAAATAATTGTTAGCAAACTTAAACATTATTCCAAAAATTAAGTAATTTACAAGGACTATTTTTGCTACTATGAAAAATAATTGTTAGCAGACTTAAAAATTATACCAAAAATAAAATAATTAACGAAATTTCTGCTTCTAAGAAAAATGGTTGTTAGCAAACTTAAACATTATTCCAAAAATTAAATAATTTACGAGGTCTATTTCTGCTAATAGGAAAAATAATTGTTAGCAAACTTAAACATTATTCCAAAAATTAAGTAATTTACAAGGACTATTTTTGCTACTATGAAAAATAATTGTTAGCAAACTTAAAAATTATACCAAAAACAAAATAACTAACGAAATTTCTGCTTCTAAGAAAAATGGTTGTTAGCAAACTTAAACATTATTCCAAATATTAAATAATTTACGAGGTCTATTTCTGCTAATAGGAAAAATAATTGTTAGCAAACTTAAACATTATTCCAAAAATTAAGTAATTTACAAGGACTATTTTTGCTACTATGAAAAATGGTTGTTAGCAAATTTAAACATTATTCCAAAAATTAAATAATTTACGAGGTCTATTTCTGCTAATAGAAAAAATAATTGTTAGCAAACTTAAACATTATTCCAAAAATTAAGTAATTTACAAGGACCATTTTTGCTACTATGAAAAATAATTGTTAGCAAACTTAAAAATTATACCAAAAATAAAATAATTAACGAAATTTCTGCTTCTAAGAAAAATGGTTGTTAGCAAACATAAACATTATTCCAAAAATTAAATAATTTACAAGGACTATTTTTGCTACTATGAAAAATAATTGTTAGCAAACTTAAAAATTATACCAAAAACAAAATAATTAACGAAATTTCTGCTTCTAAGAAAAATGGTTGTTGGCAAACTTAAACATTATTCCAAATATTAAATAATTTACGAGGTCTATTTCTGCTAATAGGAAAAATAATTGTTAGCAAACTTAAACATTATTCCAAAAATTAAGTAATTTACAAGGACTATTTTTGCTACTATGAAAAATAATTGTTAGCAAACTTAAAAATTATACCAAAAATAAAATAATTAACGAAATTTCTGCTTCTAAGAAAAATGGTTGTTAGCAAACTTAAACATTATTCCAAAAATTAAATAATTTACGAGGTCTATTTCTGCTAATAGGAAAAATAATTGTTAGCAAACTTAAACATTATTCCAAAAATTAAGTAATTTACAAGGACTATTTTTGCTACTATGAAAAATAATTGTTAGCAAACTTAAAAATTATACCAAAAACAAAATAACTAACGAAATTTCTGCTTCTAAGAAAAATGGTTGTTAGCAAACTTAAACATTATTCCAAATATTAAATAATTTACGAGGTCTATTTCTGCTAATAGGAAAAATAATTGTTAGCAAACTTAAACATTATTCCAAAAATTAAGTAATTTACAAGGACTATTTTTGCTACTATGAAAAATGGTTGTTAGCAAATTTAAACATTATTCCAAAAATTAAATAATTTACGAGGTCTATTTCTGCTAATAGAAAAAATAATTGTTAGCAAACTTAAACATTATTCCAAAAATTAAGTAATTTACAAGGACTATTTTTGCTACTATGAAAAATAATTGTTAGCAAACTTAAAAATTATACCAAAAATAAAATAATTAACGAAATTTCTGCTTCTAAGAAAAATGGTTGTTAGCAAACATAAACATTACTCCAAAAATTAAATAATTTACAAAATTTCTGCTATTACGAAAAATAGTTGTTAGCAAACTAGAACATTATTCCAAAAATAAATAATTTACAATTTAAATACTGCAGGGCAGGGCTGTCGATATACGCCCCGAGATATTTCTTTTACTATCAGAATTTCTGGATTATTCAATAAATAGGTTAGTAATTTATTTTTCACGCCAGTAATTTTTCTGACTTCTTAAAAATGCAACAAAAATCTCTCCGTTGAGGTCAACGGGCTTACAGCTAGTATTTCTTTATTTCCGTATTCAAACATCTGCCACCGAGAGAAAAGGTATAACTTTTTATTATTTGCCTCTTTCTTCTGAAGTATTCGAATGCAATGAGTAATATAACTCAAAACATTACATTTTTAAATTTTTTTTATATCAATGTAACTATACAATCATATACAATTGACGTATGAATGTGGTTGATAGTCAATAATTTAAAATTCATCCAAGACCATATTTTTTCATTATTCTATGATCTGTTTTCATGTGTATCTTATAGCTAAACTGTGTACATTTTTAATGCATCGATAATACACGGAAAACCTTGCAAGCAGTGTAATCGAATACGCGTATCAAATCGGGTATCGAACGGGGATATCCCGTCTCAGGATACATCTTTATGGCGTGCGGTATTGAATTATCTCAAAGAGTGCGGTACAGTTTACGACCAGCTTTATTTATCATTCAATACGCGGTACTCCCTCCATGTATATAAATTTTATCTAAAAGTATAAAGGGGATGTCGGCTTTTTACGATGAATTTGTAATCGAAAACGATACAATCTTATACCGAAATGGCTTCACCGTGCTTATATGGAATTACCCTGTGTACCAAAGGATTATTCAGCTATCCACAAGAAAGGTAAAATATTATTTATTTGCCAAGACAGTTCTTACTTATAAAGTGAACCAGATGTTGAGAGAATTTTGTATAGACAATTTTAATAATGAACAATAATAATTAACAGTCTTCGTAGTAGCCGAGTGGTATACTGGCAAAAGGCGTCACGTCCAAAAACGTTATTTTGAAATAATTTTCGTTGATTATGCAATTACATCTCTTTTATGTAATTTTTACAATTTATAATGATTGATGACTTCAATCTACGTACTAAAAAAATGAATGCACATTAATTCTTAAAATTAAATAATTTTACATATGGACTGTAGAAAGGAAAAAGGACGTAACCCACACATAGAAAATTTTAAATGAGGCACAAAAAACGTGTTTTAAAGATTTTCGGCCATATAGAAATTATGAAATAAACAAAACCTTAATGAGCGCGGAGACTTTTAAACTAGTGTTTAATTGACATAATCTTATATTAATATAATAAATTTTCTAGAAAAAACCTTTTTTTCAGTTTTTTCTCATGGCTTAAATTTCAACAAGCCCATCTTTTTTCAAACTTAAAAGCTAAATTTAGATACTAATTCGGCATTTGCAGCTTACATTCTTTTTATCGAACGTGTATCAAGTTATATTGTGAAAAATCAAAAAAAGCTGTTTTAAAGAAACTGTGGGTTATGTCCTTTTTCCTTTCCACAGTCGATATGATAGGGCCAAACTAGTTAATTTTAAAAAGATATGCAGTGTTTAATCGAACTGTGTGAATTCATAGCTCAAAACAGCTGACTTTTGACAAAACGTCTTCTGCCAGTATAACAACGATAATATGTTTTTTAAATTTATTTCTGAGTTCGCATTAGAAATTTATATTTACCATCTTTGAATACAGATTGAATGACAATCAGTCTTTAAAACAACAACATCGATGACTTTTTAATGCCACTTTTTCCATTATCCATGGAGATAGATACAATAGGCTGTATATGAGAACTGTTTAGTAAATATTGTATAAACAGTAGAATTAAAATCATTATGACATATTATATAAACCTAAGTTTTTAACCTGTTTGAGGAGCAAACATTCAAAAATTGATTTGTCACAAATTTTGAAAAAAATCGTTTAATATCAGTCCTGATAAAATAAAATCACAATTAGTGTTCTAAAAAGGTTTATTCCTTTAAAAGTTAAATCATGAAGTTGACACATTCAAGCAAACCACGATTTCTCCAGCAGTCAAATCATCATTTCCCAAGCTCTGCATTTGCGTGACAAATCACTTTTTTAATTTTTGCTCCTCATTTACGCTCGTTATTCAGAACGCATTTGTACAAAATGTCATTGTTATTCAATCGATTTTTATCAGAAAAATATACAGTAAGAAGTTGGAGGGGGTAGAAAAAAACTAGTTATGTTGTGACGTTTTACCCATCAAGTCTGTATATTATGATTGATAATTTTTGATCCATATTCGCACACAATGCAGAGCTTCATATGGCCACTACATGGCGCCACTTTAAATGCCTGTCACTCACCAGTACCTTGCTTCTTTCTATGATATCCCAGCATTCTTCAGTTCCGTTAAGTACATCCTTATAAATAAAAATATGGTTGATCAAGACGATTGGACTTAGTTAGTGGTTAAAAAATGGAATGCAGGGCATAAGATCTTCGAAAGCATATACATTCTGAAAAATATTGCATAATAAAATCATAAAAAGCCTGTTTAAAATTATGTTATTATTTGAAAACTGGTTTATAAATCTGGCTATGAAACACGTGAATAGCAGCAGATTTATATCTTAATCTAAAGCTCTCCATATTTCATTTTTCATGCAAAGTTATTTGCTTTTATTGATATTATATAATTTGTATCACTTACCAAATAAAGAATTTCATAACTTATTCTAAGACTCAAAAATCAAATTGAGATATAAAAAGATGCATATTGTGTTGGAATATATTATTTCAAGAACACTAGTAAAATCTTACACATAACCTGTAAATAATGGCCATAAGTTATTGTTTAAGTTTACTTCAAATTTATTATACCTGTTTGTCGTTTAGGCACTAGAAAAACTTCCTGATTTCTGTATTTATAGTTTTGTACGATGCTTTGTGCGCCATCTGTCAAATTAGCCCAGTCGATTAAGTGCAGGCCAGTAATACTGGGGCCACAATTCATTGCATGCCATATGTTCAGTTATTTCTCGGTACTTTATTGAAATACCAATACTGGAATACTATTTATGGAAGGTGAACGGTGATATTGATTTTTAAACGTTAATTGACTTACATATAATAATTTGGCATTAGAAAAACGCGGTAAATATATTTTAAGACCAGTTTAAAGATTGTATATCTTTCGCCAGGTAGCTTAAATATTTAAGAAGGTTATTGAGTTTGGACTATCTACCAGTTATAAAGATCTATAATAAACAGTGCAAAGATAAAATCAAACGAATACAACGATACACGAGAGATCTTTAAGATAATATTTGTTTGCATAACTTTATGCTCTCGTCTCAAACCTGCCATTTTAAGTGTCAATTTAATTTTTCTTAGGCATCATAAAGTTTCGTTGCAAGAAATAAGCTGAACGTCTAAATGTTTCTGTGAAGTATTCAGAAGAAAAACATCCAAAAAAAGAATTATGAATGTTTAATTACATTATGCATTATTCCATACTGTGGAGAAACAAAAGGTTGCAAATCGAAAAATTATTATTTTTAAGTAAATTAACTCTTAAAAGAAAATTGATTTTTAAAATAAATATATATTATTAATGTTAAATACGTTTTCTCGGATAAAATTACAATCGAATCAATCAAGGTAATAATATATTTGAAGTACTGAAAGAATAGATCTACATTTTTATTTAATGTATTTTTTATTATAAATGAAAACCTTTCTCAAATATTGAAAGTGAAACAACAATCACGAAATTACATTTTAAGATCACCGTTTACTAGAAAAACGCCTTGAATGATAAAAAAATATTTATCTAAAATGTCGTATTTGTTAATAACTTCTGAGCTAGATTCAATGAAAAAAAGGAACTTTATAGATGAAAAGTAAAACACAGGTTAAATGTAATTAAATTTTAATTTTAATTTTTTCATTTATGTTAAACACTAACTTTAATTTTTGAAGATTTCCTTCAAACTGTTTCACATTGAAACGAAGAAAATTATATTTTGTAAATAGTGTTTGGGATATGATGAAATCAAAGATTGACTTAATATAATGTTGATTGACAAAGTTAGCACCCTAAAACTCTACACTTGGGGAAATATATATATATTGTATTTGTAAGGTAAAACTGATGGTTTTTTCTAGTTATTTAACGATGGGTGTAAAATGTATAATTTTTAATGTTAGAATTGAAACATAAAATTTTAATCAAAAAATAAGAAAAATGGAAAAAAGATTTATATTCTAGAGTAAAATATTTACATTGTTTGCAATAAAAAGTACACGACAGCCCTTTTCCTTGCAGCAAATGCTCTTATGTATTGTTTGGTTCAGGCCTTCTCAACCATTTTAATGTCAGATATTTTTTTAAGAATAGTAAATTTGACAATTAGGTTACTCGTCTCTGGCGTGTTAAGCACGACAAATTTGACGAGATATCTCACCTGTGGTAACCATTCAGTTAAGATTCCTTTTCACCATTCCAATCATTATATAATGGGGTCCAGAGTGATAAACCAACCATTAGTCACTTGTTAGGTATATTCTTTCGACTCTGACTCTCTTTAAAAAAAGAGGTTGAACAACTAAGTAACTGTTAAAATACCTCTAATAAGAGGCTTAATGCTCCAGTTTGGGAGCGAACGTGCATAAAAAGTATGTATTATTTCCACAATTTAATACAAATGGTAATCTGAAAAAAATCTTAAAAAAGTTGTTGAAATTTTCAATGTGTGTGTAAATTTGATTGCAATAAAAATAACGATTTTGGCTATCCTGTTCCTGAGATTTTTTTAAAGATTGTATTGTAAGAAATACTTGTACTGGTGCATGGTTTTTGTCAAGATGGTTTTTTGTGTTGGTGATTTTTCAACGACAAACGAATAGTTGGCCATGGTTTGGAATCCCCTATTTTTGACTATGCTCTGCTGTGTCGTATGGAAACATATTTATTACGGGCATATAGTACCGGTGTAAAAGCAATGCGAAATAGTTGCTTCAGAACCACATGCGTCTTGCGTTAAAGCCGGTTTTATTAGAGGCGTTTTGTATTATGTAAGAATCCGTAGCTAAGGCATTTATATAAACCTGGCAGAATAGGGGTTAAATTGTAATGCTATGTTGATACTGACACTATACACAGCTATATTATTTTACTATTCAGGAACTTCACTGAAAAAATTAACTGATATATTTATTTTGATTCATATATGTATGTACAATCCATCACCATGGCCAAGGACCAAACTAAAGTCCACGGAAAAAATCACACCTACAATAGATTCTCATTCGGTTTTCAAATCGTTTGACCATGTTTTGATACATATTTTAAGCATGCACAATTTTTTAAATAATTGCCATATTGTACAACGCTTGTCACTTACCTTGGGACTGCCCATGAATAAATGCCGAACGAGCAAAGCTGTTTGCCGTGAACCGGCCCAATAGTCCACGCTGACCTGATCTCAATCAAGACCGACTTTCAGAGATTTGATACATTTGCTACATCATCATATGGGGAATGGGATAGTCATGATGATTCCACTTGAGATTTAACTTGGTGTAGATTAAACTCTATCTCCACGGATTATCAGTATACGGATACACAGGATACTTAATACCATTTAAATTAAATGTTTGAGCAAGGAATATTTTCTTTTTATTTTTTCTATCTATATCTTTATTGGGCACAACTGTATATGGTAAAAATATAAGCCAAGAATATGAGGAGTAAATTTGTTTCTTTTCTTAATCGTTATTGCGTTTCGGAAGGTGGTCGTAAGATAGCGGCTGCGTAAAAATGACGGTTGGTAGTGAGACAATCAGCAACCAACTTTTTATCATGAACAAGATTGAGTTCGTTTACAATACGTTCTAATGATAATTTATTTTCACCCAGAACTCTTTAAAAGGTTTGAAGACTTTAAAGAAACAATTGGGAAAAATGTAATGTCGATTATAATTCAAATATGATTGCGATAATCTATGTCAAAATAACATACAAAAAAATACATATTTTAATCCAAAAACTATCAATTGGCTGAATAAACGTATGCGATGGGCACGTACTCTCCTTGTTTTCTGTATCAATGCTATTTTATAATGTTGTTTTTTTTTTGTAACTATGTCCGCTCTTAAAGTAGAGTAAATGAACTTCTTTCAACAGAATATATTTGGAGAGATTAAGAATAAATTGTTATAGCAGGCTTAGTTATTAGCGAATCGCTCACGCCACGTTAATATTTATGTTTTGTTTATCCTTTTTACACAATACAATGTTAAAAAGTGTAAAATAGTATTTTACTTATCTTTTCTTGGTATATAAATAGTAAAATATCATATTTATATATTTGAAAAATAAGCTTATTTTTAATTTAATATGTCAAATTTTGAAGTAGATTTATCAAATAAATCAATTATTTTATTTTTATTTTGAGATAGTTTTATTAATATAGAATCTGTAAATTATTTTGTCTTAATAACAAGAATCTTGAGAAAAATCAATTTACTTACACATGGCTGTTTGATATGTAAATATTGTTTTACATACTGAATTCGTAGAATTATAAAGTACCATCGATATTCTTTACGTATTTCATTACAGTTAAACAAAATAAATAATTATACTGAAACTGACAATATTTCTTTCAAATTATTATTTGACAAACAGTGACAAAAGATATGAAATTTGTCTTTGGCAACATGTGTTTCAGTCACGGCAATTTATTTGATTAATAACTCTGTAAGGATCTACAATGAAAATTTTGTAACATAATATTATTTCTTTTTAAACTGTTCCTACAAAAAAGTAAATATCCAGAACATCTACAATCGAAACAATTCAATCATTTTCTTAAATGTAAATTTCAAAAAAGTTCTAGTTAAGTGTATTGAATGTCTCTTAATTAATTGTTATTCTTAAAATTTGAGCTATTCAATTTGAATTTTTATTATAGATACTGAAAGGTTATTAATAAGTAACAATACATATCTTAAAAGGTTTGAAGTTATATGTTGTAACTTATTTTTATTTAAAAGGAAAACAATTATCATTGTATAAGAAAAGCTCTGTATTTTTTGTAATAAAATAAATTTTACCAGTTGAATGATTTTTTAGTAATCCTTGAATATTATGTATTATTTTACTGAAATAAATTACGTGTAAACTTATAAAAAAAATATACTTCACTCATTATATCACTATATCACTAAAATATTGTTGTAAACAATACATTGAAAAATGAAATAAAACTCCACCCATAGATAAACCAAAATGACACATGTTTGATATAAAGTCATTTCAGATGAAAGTAATAGTATACTTTTTTAGAACGCAAAATAAGTATAAAAAAACCTTGAATATATTTATAATACTATAAAGGGGATATTGTAAGTCTTAATAAGCTGTTTATCTCACCCAACAGCTATTAGTTTTCAAACGATTTTGAAATAAAAATGCATAATGTAATTTTATTAAAACAGTATTTTTATAAAAAAAGTTAGAAAAAAAATCAAATCTTTCTATCATTGCACAAACACGTTTTTGCATTTTGTTAATACCATTTTTATAATATGGCTGATAACAAGGCTTAAACCTGAACGGCTTCTATTAACACAGGTATCATCATTTGTTTGATAATTTAAGGGCTTAGGGTCTACTAAGCTGCTAGGTGTCTACTAATGAGATACTTTGGTGACCCTTTCACCCAGCCGTTACTTTCTTGCCTGCCTGGAGTACAGAATTTTTGAAACATTCGGGATTAAAAAGTTTTTATATACATTAAATAAATAAATGAAATATATTAAGCTGAAGTTAAAATATGTTTTGTTTTATTGAACGTTGCTGTGAATGAAGATGGTTAATTATTGTCAAGTATTATGGTATTGAGATTTAAAAATAGCTGTTATAACGAAAAAAGCCAAACACGACTGTCCTTTCAATTATTATTTACGTTAAATGCAATATGTCGAAAAGAATGCATTTAGTGACTATCCTCAAAACTAATATTTGAGGGTATTACTTGCAAGCCCGGCTCATTCCAAAGTTGTTGAAATATGAACCATGAATGTAGTTTAGTAGATATATATAAATTTTGAATGTATTTTTAAAAATCAGCCTCAAACATGGCTTGACAACATCCAAAATATCATTCCAAAGTAATGTAAGACTACAAATGCTTTTAAAATGTACATTGTTTTTCAAAATGAAATTCAAGTTTTATTTTTCAACCATTTTGGAATAAGCCGTGTTTGCAAGTAATACCTTCATTTGAAATATTTTCAAATTCAGTTACGCGGAGCAATTACCCTTCTAATGAAAGTAAGCGGTACATTTATACAAGGAAACCAATTAGCGGCCCTTTCTCGCCAGGAGACGCCTAAGCGTTACACCTTGACAGTTACAGTTGTTTGAAAGCTTGTGCTAGTAGTCTTCGTCGCAATATGGCATGCCAGATGGGCTGCATTTTCTAAGTGATGTCAAACGTATCAGTTTTTTCCAGAAGTGTCCTGGATGCTTGCAATAAAATCACCATCACATTATACTTGTCAGTTTCCAACCGGCAATGGCAAGTTCAATGTAAAACTGTTCGAGCTAGACAATTTTGGTTTTAAGGTTGGACTGATCTTGTAGATATCCTTAACAGCACGTTAATCATGTTCATTGAGACTGCCTTGAGATAGAATCCGAACGAGCAGTACTATTTTCTGCGGTCCGTCTTCCCACGGGCCCAATATGCCACACTGAATTGATTGCAATCAATGCTAACTTCACGGCATTTGAAAAGTTTGCTAATTTATTTGGGGGACTTTATAGCCTTGATTTCTAGAGTCAATAAACTCGTCTATAATGACGAGCTCTCAGTATATGGATTATACACAGATTGTTTGTATATTTTTTTATTTTAGTGGCTTAACTAGTCACACTTTTATTTTAAATAATATATTTTTAAGATTTCGACTGAAGGTGCTTGGTGGAATTTCAATATTAAATTTGAATCATTCAAATTATGTACACTCCCACAGATTTTGTCACTAACGACCCGGGTTTCGCCTTTCGGCATCTTCAGGCGTTCAAGCGCACGGATGAACTTGAACTGACAGTTCAAGTTCATCCGTGCGCTTGAACGCCTGAAGATGCCGAAAGGCGAAACCCGGGTCGTTAGTGACAAAATCTGTGGGAGTGTACATAATTTGAATGATTTAAATTTAATATATTTTTTTTCAAGTACACTAGTTCATGGTTAAAAATCAGCCACATGCAGTTCTGCTGGGACCATGAATGTGAGGGGGAGGGAGACTTATTTTTTCTGTCGATAGGTCGTGGTGGTGAAAAACCAATTTGTTACAAAAAAAAATACTTTAATCTACTACAATTTTACTCGTAATCATCGCCCAAAAATATTTATTTTATATAATACAGAAAATACACATACACAATAAAATTATTTAAGATATCTAATTGAAAAAAAACCGGCTTTCTAATGTCGCAAATTTAAATAAATAAGCGTGTTTTTAACTGATTTTTGAAAACTGATAAGCTTTATTTGCCACCAAATTCAATGACTAACAATGTATTGCCAACTTGGATATTGGCCCGGCGTATTTTTTACAATATAAACTTTTTTTTAAGGTCCGTTTTACCCGTTTACCGGAAAGAGAAGGGTTACAAATATTTCAAGTATCTTAACCCTCTATCCTCAATGACCCTACAGCTCATTTCAAGCTTTGGACTCGTCCTTTATGGAGCTTCACTCTTTACTGTTACCTGCCACAGTCTCCCAATCCTGCACAATTCTTGTTTCTTCTTTATATTTTTAAACTATTTTGAGTTTTAGCAGTATTACAGTTACATACAATTAATTCTCTTTCTGCACAGATTTAAAATGACGCGGTATTAATTAATATATCTTTATTCGAATTCATTGACACCGATAATTAGTGTATCGTTTAATGGTCACCCAATAATGCGTCAAATATTTTTTTTGAGTTGATTAAAAAAAGCAAAAAAATATATAAATGTTTTTTTTTCACATAAATTGTAATAATTTTGCGTCAAGTGATAATACCTAAATCATATTGAAACATAACATGCAACTTAACATGCAATTTTAATTTCCAATTATCTTTAGAATGAAAATTTGAAAATGAACGATCGGCTGCAATTCATTTATTGCTTGATTTAAATACGTTATTTGGAAAATAATATGAAATTTATTTACTGCAAACAAGTAGTTCAAGCAGCTAAAAACCATATTAAAGTAAATGTTAACTACAACGGTATTATTACTGCACATAATGAAATATATTTTCTATCATTTAAAATATCTGGATTTAAAATTATAATGGGAAATAATAATGATTTTTATAATTCTAGTAAAACCTTAGTTTTTGCAAAAATTCATTTCTTCCTATCAATCTTCGACCTGAAAAGAGAGTATGAATTGAATATTAAAACAGTCACTGTCATACATTTTACTCATAGTCGTAGGTAACCACTTTTGAAAATCACACCCTGCAATTATATTATACGTAAACACATTTTAAAAACACTACTGTCTAAAAATAACTTCAATAAGAAAGACTTAAGTTTTCTTCGAAATTGTATTTAAAAGCTATAAATCAAATTCTAAAATAACTTTGCACAAAAATATTTTTAGCGCTTAGTTGTAGTCTTAAAAAAAGTAAAAATATCAGTACCGCTCTCCCATTTAGAGTAGTTTAAGTATTATATCTCCAATAATCAACGAACAAATCACCTATTAGTTAAATCTTCCACAAAATTAAAAACAATTCTTAGTTGCAATGAATCAAAACAGTAAAGTGTTTGAATGCTAATGATAACGGATCCATAAAAAAACGTAACAATCTAGATACCGCTTCCTCAATTTTCCAAAGTATCACAATCCCGATTCAAGAATCCACTTTCGTTTGAGTATTTTCACAAAGTGCCAAAGAACACTTTTCGTAACACCGTTTGATTGCCGAGTAAAAGTCACGTTAGCACAAATCCGTGACAAGTCGCCGAAATCAAGTGACGCCCTTTTTGGAAGCATCGCCTATCCACGCACCGCTTACGTCCTGAAAAGAAAATTTGCATAAATTACACCTGGGTAAGGAATCACTTGCGTTTATCTTTGGGATTCCCCCGGATCAAATATTTGCCTACGTCAAGTTGCTACTGTGGATAAACTCCTCCAGATTTGGCTCTCTTGTAGGATGATTGAGAAATTAACGTTATCAAAAATGTATTATTAAAACATATCTAGTAGATATACTGAAATGTTTATTTTATTAATTTAGTAGAAAAAAAACTACTTGATTTTATGAGTTGTTAGCGCAGCGAGTTAGCGGTGTTGGCTTCCGTACCGGATCTCACGGGTTCCAGTCTCTTTATCGATTTCTGTTCGAAGGTATAAGTATTTGTGAAGTCTAAAAAAATCACTCACACCCTTTAGATTCTTCAATAACTGGGCGTAGCGAGAACGATTAACTAAACACTAGTCCTGTCACCTAGCCGTATTCTTAAATCCCTTCTATTCTCTTTGAAAGAGAGAGTTTGAGCTACTGAGTAACAAACAGTTATTGTAGAAAAACTTCTGTTGAGATACCTCCACATTGAAAGCGGGCATGGAAAATAAAAATTATAGTTAATTATTGAAAAATATTCCTGCCCCTGAGTAGTTGAAAAAGGTCATTCAGACTATTTAAGAATGCTTAGATTTTGCTTTAAAGGTGGTTTAACTTGATGACAAATTTATTATTATTACAAAGATACGGGAACGGAAAAAAAAATCACTTTTGCCTCAATGCTGCAAATGCCTCGATAGAGCTTTATAGATATGAAAATTTCTTTCCAATTTCGGCACAGTATGACCGTGTCATTTACTATCCATACAATGCTTGAAATATAGCCAAGAGAGCGCATAGTGGTTTGCGACATATAGGAAAGATTGATTGCAATACTGCTTTTAAGAAAACCAGGAACCCAATATTTTGATTGTTTTTCCATACCAGAATACCGGTTTTAATTTTTTTAAATACATATGTTTTAGCCTTTTCACTTCATCGCGTTACAACTAACTATGATATTCCCTTTCAATGGATTTTTTCTGCAGAAGACCTTTTGAATTATTGATACAGGTATTGGTATACGGGTTCAGTATTGCGATCCGTAGATTTAAGATTATTTTTATGTAAATTATATATCATCAATGCTTACCATAACCTTAACTCTTCATTGATATTTTAAAATAATGTATATATATATATAATCAATAAACATGGTTTTACGTTATCAGGTGATACCTTGTATTCATTTCATGTTTTTCAAGTAACGTCACTGTAAAAGTTTCACATGTATAAACCATTACCCCGATGAAATATGGCAACTTCCGCCCTTTTTTACGACGACATTGTGAATTATTTCGTCCAAAGCCCGTTCTGGCAGGAAGTTATTGTTTCGTTTCCACATTTAGACCTGAATTTCGAGAAAATTTAAGTGAAATAGCAATGCAATGTCGCTATCTCATAAACAGTAGAAACTCTAGACTTTACAAGATATTGTATACTTATCATTCATGTTGTATTATTTCAATTATATCACACATAAACGGATATCGTATAACTTAAGATAAAACTAATTAAACATCGTTTTAAAGGACATTACATTTATTTGTTGTTATAATTTCAGTCTTTTAGCTGAAATAATTTGCCATCAAATATTTCTCCCAGCCTTATTCTTTTATCTTGTCCTAGTCTTAAAATGGCAAGTTGAATCTCTCAAAGCCGCCAAGGTTTGTAAATTCTTTTAAAAGAAAAATATTTCATACATGAACCAGGCAGTGACAAAAAATATAAATGATTCCAAGAATTTTTTATTTTGTAGTAGATATTGAATTGTCAAAAAAAGGGATTAAAGATTAATATCTGATCACTTTTAAGGTGTTCACTGTCAATACTTGGTGGAATGGCATTATAATAAAAATAATAAAAGATTTTTATTACTTTTTCCACTTAAAATTTTATTTGATCAGGACCGGTTTCTCTCCTCACGAGCATTATCAACAATTACTAACAATTAGAAGGATTTACAAATTACATTATAATTACACAAAATTAAAATTAAAATGCTTAACACCTATAACATACTATTAAAAAATCATCAATAATAAGTGGAAAATGATATCAATTATAAACATAATTAAAATTTGGGAAATTTTAGACAAAATAAAACTAAATTACTAAAGCGAATAAATTAATGATGATTTAGTGTTTTATTAATATCTGGTTAATGGTAATACAATAATATCATTGATTATTAGCATACATTTTGATTATTTGAAAGTAGTAGGTACAGCCTATAAATAAAAAAATATTCTTATTACCTCCTTTTTTTGTTGTTAAATTATGATGCTATGAATAACTTCAGCGTTTCTTTTAGCTAATTAATGTTATTAAATACAAAGTTAATTATTTGTGTCTAAAAATACAATCAAATATTTTATGTACCTAATATACTATTTTAAATTTGATATCGCTATCTGACAAATTTAAATAAATTACTTTACCAAATTTTGAATAAACATTTTTTACTTGATTTACACATTTCATTACAATGCTTCGATTACGAAGAAAATAAAATAAATCTTTAGGTCCGTAAAAAAGTCAAAACAACCAAACAGAAAAATGCTTAAAATTTTATTTCGGCAAAGTTAGTTCCAAATTTTCGCACCCATGAACTGTTGAAAACATCATTTTTTATCAAGCAACTGTTTGTATTGCAAACATTAAATATACCGTTCAAAGAGTTAACGCTGAATGAGAAATTCCGTCCACGTATTTTTTGCGTGTTTTTTTTTCCTTTATTTCCTTCAAAGCACGTATACTAAATATACATGCTTTTATGCCCTAAAAGAAGCTTTATGATCAACCGATGTAACAAATTGTACCGTTATTGTGGTATTGTCAATGTCGTCAGGAATTGAACAGAATACTAAAATGTATAATCTTTCTTTAGTAACAAATGAAAAATGATTATAAAAATAATAAAAAACTATCTATTAAACAAAAGCCCATAAGAGGTGAAGTGACCTAAGTTGTATTAAAAATAATGTCAGATGTGTAGTAATATTTAAATTGACTTAAATCATCGTTAAAGTGAAGTAACCTCAGTTAATACACATTGCAATAGTGCTATCTCTGTAAAATAAAATATGAAAACCACCAAAGCACCAATAAAAGAAGTGATATATAATTTATAATACTTAAAAGTGCAAGACTTTTTTTACCATTTCAATAGTTGGCTTACTTCACCTCTAATGGGACGATTTAAAAGATGATTTAGCATCTATGTTAAGCAGGTTATTCAAAATATTACATATTAAATCGGTTTTACTCTATCCAGGCACCGGCAAACTAAAGCACGCGCCTCGTATTTTTCTGAGGCCCGCGAGAAATATTATATTTTTGAAAAAGATTCATGTTTTTATCTTTTAACGCCTTTTGAAAAAAAGATTGAAAATAAATATAATCAAATGTGAACAAAAATTTTTAATCATTAACCTCAATAAAAACTCATTATGATCAAACATCACTGATGAACATTTACAACAAATTTTAAGAATCTCAACTGTAAAATTAACACATGAATTATAAAAAATGTTAATAGACGTATAATAGACGAAGAATAATACCATTCCTCTCGTCAGATTGTTTTTTTTTCATGATAAATAGTGCACATATAAAAATGGTATTTTACTTGCGGCCCGCCGCTCATTTTGAATTCCTGAATTTGACTCTCCGTCAAAAAAGTTTACCCCCCTCCTGCTCTACCAAATATTTATCCTTTTGGTTTCTTGGCACAATTGTAAATTATGAAAAATACAATAAACCTTTTTCAATGCACACAGCGACAGATATTTAAAAAAATATATTGTACAATCCGTTTGTTTGTTTGAAGTCGTCACTAAGTATTTAATATTTTTAAAATAATCACAATATAGATATTGTTTTTAAAAGCAACCTGTTCACATCAGCTTCCATAAATAAAAAGGTTCAAAGTTGTGCTATATAATTTTGATTTGTATAATGTAATGATATCAAGATAATTTATGCAAAAAATACATTTTATTTTTTAACGGATAAAAGAATTTAAAAAATTGTGTTCAAATTAATGATGCAAAAACATAAATAAAGTCTATATGCTCCAGTTTATTATGTCAGTGCGTCTTATAAACTCTTTAAGACCCCATAATTAAATACAAAAATAATTTTAATTAATTTTATCAATACCACTTAAGCTCTATACAAAGTGAAAAGATATTACATACCTGAATGACTAAGATTTAAGCCGTTGAGTACAGAAAACCAGTAAGCCTTCATCTCTCAACTTTTTTTTATAACTAAGTGCATTTCTTTGCACAAGTAATTACTTTTTTAAGCATTTAAAAAAAGTGAAATATAAAACATGAAAAGCATATTAATTTTTTTTAAGGAATAATATTATAAGAAAGACTGTCTTTTTTACCAACCGTTTTTTGGTGTAAACTAGTTTATGTATTATTATGGCAAAAAAATATATGTCCAAAACTTTTGACGAAAAACTATTAATAATAAAGTGAAAATGTGCTTTCTGATGTTGGTAGTTGGTAATATTAAAAAAAATGTGTCAAGAAGAAGAAAGATACAGGATTGCGATCTTGAGCTCATAAATAAGCTTATAAAAACGTAAAAACATTTTTTAAATTTCTAAGTAAGGCGAAAGATGGCTCTGAAAACTGTGATAGTACGACATACTACTCGACTTAACCCAAAAAGAAAGGTTAAACAATGTTGCCCGTTATAGTTAAACGTTATTATAAGTATAAGCCCACTTCATCACTACTATGTGTGTATTATTTAACCTTTTAGCTGCCGTAGATAATTAATAATAATTACTTAGCACGCCGGCTATAATTTGCAACTATTAATTGAATTAATTATTGACGAGATAACACGTCTCTGGCGTGTTGAGCAACGGCAAATTTTACGAGATATCTCGTCTGTGGCAGCCATCGAGTCAAAATACAATACAACTTGTCATAACGACCTCCAATCGACGATAAAATATCGCTGTTGTATTTTTATTCAGTTCGATGCCGTAACTAGGGCATCTATTCCCGGGATTCCGTTCGATTTTCTGATCCCAAAATCCCGGGATTGACACGGTCACGATCCCGGGATTGAGAAATTTTTAGCAAATCCCGAAAATTGGTTAACTAAAATCCCGGTGAACTAAAAAAAAAAACGAGTTTTGAGACAATCCGGGGAAAAAGTATACCAGATTTGGGATTTAAAATTCTTCGGTGAGCTAATCCCAATCCCAGAATTTCGGGATCAGAAAATTGAACGGGATCTCGGGATTGCGGGTTCCCGGATCCCGGGATTGGATGCCATAGCGGAACCTGCTAATAAGAGTGTCAGTTTTCTAGATGTATTTTTTGAACGACGACTTCGGCGTTGTCTTTTTACTACACAAGTTTTATAACTAGCTGACTTAATTAAGTACTCAGTAACTCGAGATCTTTGAATTGGGAAAACAATTTAAAATAACTAAAAACGAAGAATGGTACTATATTTAGTTCAACCTCGTCTCACGTCACAATTATTCACTAACAAATTTCAGTAGAACGTGATGAAAAATATGTTTTGAAGATACTACAAATATTCCCGTTGGTATCAGCAGCTATTTATTATTCAGGTAAAAGGATTTTGTGGCTGTGTTAAGTAGAAATTTTGTACAACCAACATTTTTGATTAAAGTTTTATTTGTTGTTATAATACTAATACTCTTTCAAATTTAACATCAAAAAGCTTTTAAGACTTTTTGTAGCTAATGTCTTTCATTATTTATCCAACGTTTTGATTAAGCAACGTAAACAAAAATGAATGCATGAAAACCTCTCCATCAGTAATGGCGAATATTATTTTATGTTTCCGCAATTAAATCTATTCATGAAATACATTAATTATCCTAAATGTCACCGTTTTGGTGGCACGTAATTAAAATATGCCAACAAAGAGATTTTATACATTTTATATTTAGCATATAAACAATAATTCCGAACATTATTTTAATTATGAAATCGTATTAATTTAAAAAAAAAATTGAATGTGGTAAGAAGCTATTTGACGTGACTTAGATCAACGGCAGAATACGTTGTTGCAAGATTTGTTACTTCCTAAATAATATATAAACATATTAAATCTATATGTTGTTTGCAATGCGGGCTCTTAGTTTCCTGTTCATTTTTATACGGACAGATAAAAATATAGTGTTAATACCACACTCTAGTTGTGTATTCTTGTTAGTATCTTTATATTTTTGAAGGTTTTGAATTTACTAAAAAAAAAAAAACACCGAGGACACCGCTTGTTGTCTGTTCAGCCTGAAAACGTGAAAAAAATTAAGGAGACGTAAGAAATTAAAGTAATTTATTTTATAGTCAGGATGATAACACGTATCCAAGTTATTATTATTTTTAACAAGCCTTTTTCTTTTTTTTAATGAATTCTATTATCAAACATTAAATGCTCTATTAAGAAAAAATATTAATATTAAATGTTATAATGAAAAAAGGCCAAAGAGTTTTTTTATTTATATTATATGTATAAGTTTCATTAAAATAAATTAATACACATCTCTATGTACAAATCTCAATTACCTTTGAATTCGTTCTTTACAAAAAAAAATATTTGTTATCAAAAATGGGAATAATACAGTAGTATGTTATATCATATAAAAGTGAGAGTATGTACATTATCCGATAAAATTTTAAAAAAGCTTATTTTTATTACATGAAGAAAATATAAGCATTCAAAAAAAAAACGCAATTTCTTAAATAGGATTTTAACAAAAAAATGTTTATAAATCGTTTTTTGCGGCTGGTACTTACAAGATGAAAATAATTTAACCATTTTTGGAGAGTACTTATTTTTATCTTAAACACATTTTAATTTTGATTCATTGTATTGCTTTATCAACATATTTGAAGTACTGAAATTCTAATTTCGTTTTCGGCTACTCAATTGTCGAGGAACGAATATCTGAATAAGTTCTTTAATCCGAATGCACTTGTTTTATTATAATTAAGATTATAAATACAAAAACACAGTTACGCAAGTAGAAAAATGAATATTAATTTTTTTAAATTCTCTTTTTATCAAAACCGAACAATTAAAATCGGTTAACGAATTCAATCGAGTAAAAATATATTATAATATTGAATAAAAAATATTTCTATGCAGTCGATGGTTTTTCGTCTTGTCAAAGATCATCCCCAATAAATTATAGAATGAATTTATTGCGATTGCTATCAGCTTAATAAAATGTCACATTTATTATTATCAATGACCGTTTTATCGCTATAAGTTATTTGATATTTTATTCCAAAATATTGCTCAAGTTTCGCGAGATATTTTCTCGCAAATTGTTTTTTGGTTGTGTTTTGCTTTTCAAGCCGTTATTTCGCTTAAACTACATACTATTAATAGCAACACTAGTTGATGGAGGCGATATGGGTAGATTGTCTCCTGAGAATGCTTCATGGGAGTTCAGCAATCGTCTCATCTTGTTAGTTTTTTGGATTCCATCGATGTGTACGTTTCTCTTCATGGTTCAGCGCTTTATCAGAAACGGTTCGCTCATAACCTTCTTGAATGTGACGTGGGTCGTTTGTGTAGATGGAGGGATTGGTATGGCTTTTTCAATCTATTGAAAATTCAAAGAGAAGGAAAATGTTGTGTTCAATTGTATAATAAAAAAATACTACGCTCTAGCTAGTCCACACTACAACTCGGTGACTTTGATTTCGAAAAACATTGTTTTTAATAGCCGTCTTAAATATGATTAAACTATTTGACAAGACCCGCTTAACAAAATAAGAGATACCTTTTAAGGTGTTCACTGTCAATACTTGGTGGAATGGCATTATAATAAAGATAATAAAAGATTTTTAAATTTTTTTTCAAATTTAAATTTTATTTGAACAGTACCGGTTTCGCTCCTCACGAGTATTATCAATTGATAATGAAAATAAATTAAACAGTGCTATTTATACAAGTTAATTGTTAGTAATTGCTTACACCTTTTATTTCAATTCAACTTGTATAAATAGCACTGTTTAATTTATTTTCCTTATCAGTTGATAATGCTCGTGAGGAGCGAAACCGGTCCTGATCAAATAAAATTTTAAGTTAAAAAAGTACTAAAAATCTTTTATTATTTTTATTAAAATAAGAGATAGCCTTCTATTACATAGTATATCTATAGTAAACAGAGTATATTTTGGATCATATTTCTAGAAAAACCTTAAATATTTAGATTTCAGTACTTATATAAAAATATATCTCTTGGATTTTCAATTATTATCCGTTTTTTTAGCAAATATTTAATTTACTGATTGCTTTAGAGATCTCTCATTAAAAGGATTCATTGACAATGAATATTTGTGTTTGCCAAAATGATTTGTACAACCACACAACTTAAAATATTTCAACACATGCTTTTATACATATGTAAAAAAAATAGTAAACATTATAATTGAAATTGCATACATTTTTTATTTTCAATTTCATACTTTTAAGAAAAATGATTCGGTACAGTCTGTATCTAGAATAAGTTAGACTCCAGCAATTAATCTAAAATGACAGGTAAGAGCTACATGTAAAAATGCGTAAAATTCAAATAATCTTACAACAAATAGGTCAACATTTTAGTCATAAAAATACAAATGTTGCTATCACCAACAACTACATATTTCATTATTTGATAAAAAAAACATACAAAAACCTTTTAGGTAGTTAAAACAATATGCCACCCGGGGATTTTTAAAAATCTGGACTTTAATATCGGAGTGTATATGGTCATGTACATAAACACGTATAATAAATATTTTTTATATGAACTACTCTAACCGGTTCGTATTAAATCCATATCCAATTTAGAAAGGAACCCATTACATTACATGTGGCAAGGACCGCATTTATGAATTTCATTGCCAATTATAACTTTTTATAAACCTACAAAATAAATTTTCTACATAATTTGAATGATTCAAATTTGATACCCAATATAACAAATAAAAAATCAGTAATTAAAATATAATGTTTCATTTGAATTTTCATTTGACTAACTGATCCGAAATTTCCTATCTTTAACTTGTATAATTTTAATTAAATAGATTATTTTGTAATAATAAATATTAAAAAATGAAGAGTATAATTGATTAAATAATCTAATATATTGTAATACTACAGGGTATATTTATTAAAGAGTGATGCTCGTCATAGTTTACGTTTTTATCTACGAAAATATTATTATAATGTCCTTAGTAGGAAGGCAAGTATTTTATTGTAGCAATAAAATGCTGTACACAGATATGGCATATATAATATATCAACTAGAGTTCAAAAACTCTTATTTAAAAGAAAGCTTTTTCAGTTATGTTAAAACAGATCATGTGTAATTATGGTGATTTTAACGATAAAAAAGATATAAATACAAAACAGAAATTGAGCAGATTTAGCGTGAAAAAATATAAATTACTATCACAAAAGCTTGCGACGATAAATATAAACTATTCCATATTTTTTGCATTGCCAATGTTGTTATCGATTTTTTAAAAATAAAGCAACGTTTTAAATTAAATATATTTAATACCAATGCCTGGATACATTACTGTTCGTAAATATGAAACCATTCGCAAGCATGTATGTCGTTCACGGACCCTAGTTGCAGACCCCAAATAACGGTTCCAAAACCTGTCCCAGAAATCGTATTAAGTGAAGCATTCAAATACGCATAATCCCAAAATGTAATTTGGACCCCCACCCTGTTCCTCGTGAATATTACTGTAATATATTCAAAACCTTAACATTAGTTCCTTACGTAACAGGAGCAATAGGTTACACAATTTTTATTGTAATTTGTCCAATAACACTTTGCAAATATAATTTTAAACAATATTTTATCAGTGTTTTAATTAAGTACATTGAACAGAAAATATTTGGAATATCACAAATTAACAGAAAAGAATGTTTCAAGTTGTTACTTATAGTTTTTCTCAAAATTTCAAGAATCTCTATCGATAAACAAAAAAGTATTATCATATTCTATATATTTGATTAAAAATTGATTGTATGCTATGAAAATTTAAAAACACATAATTATCGTTTCAATATTTTTAAATTTAAATGTTGTCAAATAACTTTTGCAGATGAGGCAATAAAATGATAATATTTACAATTATCATTATTCGTATAATTTAAGATTTCGACTGAAGGTGCTTGGTGGAATTTCAATATTAAATTTGAACCGTGCGCTTGAACGCCTGAAGATGCCGAAAGGCGAAACCCGGGTCGTTAGTGACAAAATCTGTGGGAGTGTACATAATTTGAATGATTCAAATTTATCATTATTCGTAATGAGGTTTTCATATATATACCATAACAGTACAAAAATGACAAAGTTCTGTGGCCGTTATGATTTTTTAAAGTACATATTTTCATCATGGGTGCCCAAAATTTTGTCCGTGTAACAACTTAAGTCGAAGATAAGTTCAACTGAATGACTAACTGACAACTACTATAACTATAAAACTTTTTTCTTGTTTTAAAGTATAATCACATCTTTACATGGTGTTTTGGTAGGTTGCATATTTTTATTTTATGGAGATAACACTATTGCAATGTGTATCAACGATATTTTAAGATGTGTAGAATATTACAACGCATCTAACTTTTTTTTTATAAAATACCACTTGTCTCACTTCACCTCTAATGGGCCGAATTACTCATCTGAAAATATTTTGAAATTACATTTTTAGCGTCTAGTGAATTATCTGGATACTTTAGCTATTTAAAAAAGCCAATACTAGTATACTTGTGTACTTAGAGGTGAATAATAAAATTGACACTAAATAATTTATTTTTAATCGCACTTAACCTTTTTTTTATTAATTTTATACGCTTTAATATTATACTCACACTTCTATTATTACAGAAAATTCCTCACAAGCATTGTATTCCACAAAAAATCACTATCAGTAAATGTTTGCCAAGCCTGTGTGATATTTGTTCAGGCAATAGTGGACATGTACACAACATACTGACAGAATTTGGTCCTTTCAATAACGTGTATTTATTCATATTGATATGAAACATTATTACACTGTTACCTTCCGATTTAAAAGGATTGAAAAATAAAAATACTTTAAAGAGATATGTCTTTGTTTTTAATCTCTTTCTATTCGTTCAAAAAAACATTAGAGCTTGATTAGTTTAAAACACTTCACAGTTATTTTTGAATTAGTGTGAACTTAAAATTAATCTTAAATTAGTGTGAACTATAAATAAATTGATAAAACTTTGAGTATAAATTATACAAAAAGATAGATAGAAATACAACAAAAATTGAACCCGGAGAATATACTGCACGTGTGCATTACTTTCAAGTAAAATATGTTAAGCTTTTCTTTGAAGTTTTTATGCTTACAGCATAGAATGCAGAGAAGTTAGAATTTAAAATTTCAACACCTAATTTGTATATTTTCGATGGATTTAGTGGTTGAATAGGTAAAAGTTAGTCATTAGTACAAAACAAAACTTTGGTAAATAACATTTTAAATATAACAGGAAGAGAATCATTGTTGAATCTATTTTCTTTGAAATGTACCGTCTCTCATAAAGGTAATAAGTATTATCAATATTTATATCATATCTCCTCCCTGCGTCCAGTAGAAAATAAAAACCTGAACTTTATTTTGTGATTAATTATACAAGAATTATAATCGATTTCTTGGTACGTGTCGAAATTTGAATGCATATTAAGTAACAAAGTTATTAAATTTAGTACTAATTTTCTTGTAAATTTTCTAATCTAAGCTATATATCAGTTAGGAGTCAAATAGTGGTTTTTCTTGATTGCTTTGTGCGATAGTTTATTGATCACTTTTAGGGTGTTCACTGTCAATACTTGCTGGAAACGCATTATATTAGTAAAAACACAATATTCCTTTTTACTTCATTCCACTTTATTTAATATGTTAGGACCGGTTTTGCTCATTACGAGCTCATCAGTTGACGATGCTCGTAATGAGCGAAACCGGTCCTGACATATTAAATAAAGTGGAATGAAATACAAAGGAATATTGCGATAGTTTATTTTTGGTCTTCAAATATAAATGAGCCAGTTGATTAGAGGGCAATACGTTGACAACTAATTCTGTTCTGGCCTTATTCTCATATTACTATTTTTTTTCTGAAAGAGAGATTTGTAACGGAGTAACAAAAAGTTCTCGTAAAAATGTTTCTGCTAAGATACTTCCATTGAGAATCTATTTGCTCCACATTGGAAGCGGACATAAATTAAACAAAAACATTTCAAAGTTTGCAATCAAATTGAGTTGTCAAAAATCGTTCGTAAATATGCACGTTTGAAAAAAAATGCTGGAATTTTTTTTTGAATAACTTTCGCTTTAACAAAACTAAATGTTATTAACTATTATGACCATTCAGTAAAAAGTTGCGGCAGAACCTTTCAGAACCCTTTTTTTTCAAGATTTGTGACCTGTTTCAAGTATGGGTTTTTACATGTATATTATATTGTATTACATATATATATTATTTTAGCTTGATCGTATTCAGATAAGCGGTATGATTTGTTCTGCAAGCTTCGATACATTTATTATAATATGAAAATCGAATTTCTGTTCGCATTGTTCGTCCGGTATTGAATGTCTAAGGTTAATATCGCAATGGAAGCAGTTCTGTAGTATAACAGATCCATAAATCAATGTCTATTCTACAACGTTGGGTTATATGATGTTTTATATATATCTACCGCATCGTGGTTAGCGTATTTAACCTTTCAGTCTCAATATTTTAATAAATTTATCCCACAATTATTAATTTTAGCCAAATGTTTTTTTTCTGGCGCAAATATATTTTGATGGCATAAAATGAATCGTTATTTTCATCTATAATAAATTCTTTCATTTTATTCCATTTTTAACTCGCAAGGAGATAAAGCAAATAACCTAGTGGAGGTTCTTCAACAGAAATTTATTTTCTTATTTAATTGTTTGTTACTCAGTTGCTCAACCTCTCTTTTAAAGACAGTAGTAGAGATAGAAAGATAAGGCTAAAACAGAACTAGTAGTTAAAATCGCTTTAGCTACACTCCAATATTTTAAAATTGAAAGTATGGGAAAGAATTTTTAGACATCACAAACACCTATGCACATATTGAAAAAAATACCGTTCGTACTGTGACTCAAACCCCTCATGAGATCCGTCAAAAAATACAACAACATTGACTGCCATGCCACGGACCTGACAACAGTTAATTCTCACATTTTTTCACCATATGCTCAAATTCATACAAATTTAGAAATTCTACTTGCTTGACAAGATTTCAATACAAAATTTGAGTCGTTAAAATATGATACATTTTGATGTCAGTCAAATTCATCCGTGCAATTGAATGCCTGAAGATACTGAAAGACAAAATCGATTTTATTATCTTAAAAAGTTAAATGCTAACATTAAAAAAGCTTATCGGATTAGGTCACGATCTTATTATTGAAGTGACAGTAATCAAATCAATAGTCGAAAATGTTATTATTAAAATGTGATTAAATAAAATCTATTTCAGTTTGATATCATATGTATATATGCATTTAAAAACTATCATTCTTCTTGTGATAGAAAATTTTATTGCGCGAATCTCAAATTGATAATGTGTTTTCAAAAGCACAAAAGTAACAATTTTATCACACTGAACTACAGATACCAACAGTATATAATCTTAATTTGTCTTTTTTAAACGAAAAAAAAACCAAAAAACAGACTTTTTTATTGACATGGTTAGTGAGAAAAAAAGTGGAATATTAATTTAAAATGAAATTAAGACGGAAACAAAAAGCTTTAGGTAAGTAACTTAAATGTTCATATTTATTACGATTATGCTTTGAGTAAATAATTTATATGGCAGTATCTTTTTGATCGAAAAGATGTTTTTTGTCAAAACAATTACGAGATAAAAATAAACAAAGAGTAAATTGATTTATTTGTTCGTTTTCTCTGACCCAGATAAAATAAAAACCATCAGTAAATAAATCCATATGATATCGAGAAGTGTTTAGATGTCCTATATTTGTTACACAGACACAAGCAGACGCCTCAGTCCAACGTCGTAGAAGGCAATTAAACCCAAGCCACTTGAGACAATTTCACTATTGAAGCTATCAGATGAGCTGTTTAACTCAAAACGCTTTGTTTCTACGATAATTTTGGAGTTAAGTAATTACATAATAGTTGCCTGGTACGAATGGGATGTACAGTTATGTATTGTACGATGAATCCAAGCGATAAATATAGGATGACTTGTTCAACCTAACGAAGCAAATTATTCTCGTGTTGTGCTTACAATGTATAAGGAAAATAGAACACTGCATATTATTATAATCATAAACGATAAGTTTCTAAATAAAAATAAAAAAAACTGATGATCATTGATAATAATTTTTAATTGATTAATTGAACCAGCATTTATTTGGTAAAACTCCATTATAATTTGATAAACATAGCAACGTATTCAGTTCTACAGTTTTTTTTATATTAGTTAATATTTTACCGTGAAAAATTACATATTGCTTATCGTTCTTCGAAACACTAAAGTCATATTTAATAATTGTAATATGAATTAAGATGTTAGAGTGTTTAACAAGATGTATTTCTTCGGAGCCAGTATATATAACTGAGCAAAATGTAAGTTTAAACATAGTTCTAACGATAGTGACTAATGGACAACTACTATTATAAAAACTGTATAACTAAATACGTAGCTATTTTTACCCTATAATTAATTTTAAGTCACAATTTTTCTTGTTATTCATAACAATGAGACAAAGTCATTTTTATAATGTTTAACTCTACTTGGCAAGCAACTAAAGTCCTTTTAATTTAAAAACATAATGTCTTATAAAAAATGCAAATGTAGCATTTGTACCCCCTCACATTTTCACATTCGATATCAAAGATAAAAATAATTGAAATATTAAATTATTCAACAATAAACATTTTCTAAGCCATCGTTTTTAACATCACAGTGCAGTAACATGACACTTAACATATTGAATAGAAAGAGACCCAAATCGATTTTCTGTAGACTGCAGTTTAAAGATATTTCTAACGCGTACGGCTCCTTGTTACTTATCGATGCATTAAATAAGAAACGTCTCCCATACGTAACTTTATTGATTTATTTTATTTCGTAGAAGCTTTTCTCTATACTTAAATAAAATTGAATGTATTGTAAGGTAAATGTTTCTGTTATATAATAAATCAAATAGTTACGATTGTAAAAATCATTGAGAAACTTCAGAGTATCATAGGGTTTATTTAAAAAAGATATTTTTTCTCTTTTTGTCCAAAACACTTTTATATTTAATATGTAACTATAAACAAAAATGTCAGTTGCATATTTCGATGTTTTAATATATCATTTATCAAATGCTATCTTTCATCGATAGATAAAATACTTTTAACAATTGTTTTTTTACATTTCTCTCAATTTCCATAATTTACCCTTATTATCATACTTTATATTTTATTCTGATCTGAAATAATTTAACTAAGCAATATAATTGCTTTGACAAGAGCAACATGATTAAAACATGATTATGCTATAACTATTTTTGGCGCATATTTGGCTACGGTTTTACATATAAAAACATCAATTTCTGTAAATGAAAGATAAAATAATAAAAAAATCCCTTACGAATACTGCAAATATTATTTTGTGGTGTAATTTTTAAATTAGGCCCTTGAGAGGTGAAGTGAGTCAACTATAATAGTAAAATGATAAAACTTATTTTTTTGACATTCAATCACAATCACGTTTTTATTTTGAATTTTGGTGGATTGAATGCTTTAATTTTATAGAGATAACACAATTTTAATGTTTATTAATTGAGGTTACTTCAATTTTACGATACTTTAGGACGTGTGGAGTATTACAACGCATCTAACTTATTTTTTTCTAAATTACCACTTCATCTCTAATGAGCTTAATTGTCACGCGCGACTTAGCTAAGCTATCATTAAATGGCTTAAAAGCCTCTAAGTGATTATAATTATTAATATTTAATTTACATAAACATAGTACAGTATCGTAAAATATATTTTTTTTCTAAGTATAATATTATAATATTCACTCGAATGGTGTGAAATTATTTAAATATTTCAAGGGAATTTGTATACTGCAATCGAATCAATCAAAATTTCCATATTTTGTAGGATATTGATGGATTTATTGCTATCCTAAATGACTATTCATCAAAAATTTGTTCGTTGCATATCGAAACCTATCAAATTTGATTGCCAATATGCTTGTTCAGACTGACCTCAATAGAAATTTGATGAGGAGACTTCGAATTCGATCATATTTTGTTTTATTGCAAATCTACTTCTATGTTAAAATAAATATAAAGGTAGGATACATTTTACGATTTCAGAACATATTTTATGACTTCACAAACGAAAAATGTTTTTTCTTTATGTAGTTTAATATTTTTCCAAAGAAATTTGTATTTAATAATAATTTAAGATTTCAACTGAAAGTTCTTGGTGGAATTAAAATACTAAATTTGAATTGCTTAAGTTTTTTAATCCTCAGCTAGTTGAACTTCATTAACCCGTAACATACCATTCTAAAAAATCACGTTCCCTGTCATGATGGCATCTCAGTTTCACTGTTTATTAACAGTATTTTAAACCTAAGTTAGAAACTAAAAAATAATTGTAAACATGTATATGTGCTAGAAAACCTAAAATGATAAATACTTATTGACAATATTAAGAGAAATGTTGAATGATTTAATGGCTCAACTATTTACAATTGCATCATGGGCATGGAGGTGTTAAAAATATATCATTAGTCAAGTCAATCCACGTCGCCATCAATAGCTTTTAACTTAGTGATACATTTTTTTATTATATGAACACGGTAAACTTATTTACTAAACGTCAGTTTAAGTTCATGTATGCACTTGAACGCATGAAGATGCCGAAAGGTGAAACCAAGATTATTAGTAAAAAAAAAAAAAAAAAAGTAATTTGTGTCGATGTACAAAATTTGAATGATTCAAATTTAAAAATAAAATAATGAAATATTTTTTGTAAAGTATGTAAATGAATTTAAACAATTTTTTTGAATTGTTTTTATAAGAACCTTAAAACATTATTCTGTGATATTGTTGGTACAAATAAATAGGTATACAAAAAATAAATATTCACACTAACAGACAATTTTATTGGAAAAAGAACTATTTTATAAATATTATTGTTTGAAAAAGATTGATTCGTGGAATTCGTAAATTATTTTTGTTAAAGTGAAAATGGAATACAATGATGCTCCAATTAAATTAATTAAGTTGGTTTTATTTCATTTCAAGGAACAGTCTTGAAATGTCTGAGTGACTTTTTCTAAGAAATCCTTCTGTTTTCCGATGCATCAATTTTATCAGATATTTCTTTCGAATATCAATCACTTTTAATCTTCTTTACTTAACTTTGAATTACATCCCACATTCATTATTACTGTGAGAGCAGAGAGATTTTTTTTTATAATTATGATCTACATTACATCTAATACAGTATACAATTTCATTTTCAATAAATAACTGGTTTCGGAGCCTCGGGTCTGATCTTATTATCATTGCTTATGGTTTTATTAAATATGATTTTAGATGTTCCTTTTAACTAATAACTCATTTCCATTCTACATATTTTTAAAAAAAACAATCTATACCTCATTATTCTAAGCTGTGTCATCAATTTAAAATCAATTTCGCCCCAATGTGATCAAGAATAGTATAAATATCAAAATCCGTTTTATAAAATACAGTAAAAAATATTAAAAAACATTTTACTTTTATTAATTTGTGTTGTCAAGTGGACAGCGTTATTGGTTTCTATTACATGGTTTACAGGCTTAAATCTCAGTACTGTCAGGCAAAATTAATTATTCAACCGGTTTAAGATTTTGTTTAAAGACATGGATGTGGATGTGGATTAATATATTTTCACCTAACATTTCCTACAATGGGATGTCACAAGACAAAGTAGTTAACCAATAGTCCTGTCCTAGTTCTATCCGTCTATCTTAACTCTCTTCAAATAGTGAGAAAATTGGCAACTGAGCAACAAACAGTTCACGTTGAAATAAATATGTTTTAATAAACTTTACCATGGGTCAAAAACAATAATTTACCTGTTAAAACTTTGTGGACCCTGCTTTATTCCCTACTATTTTTATGTAAGTTCCTTGAAATTTTCCTATTATTTTAATTATATAGTTAATTTATCTCAAGCTTATTATTGTATCATTTCTTTTTTACGTAATTGTTAAGTAAGAATAATAAAAATCGATAAATCTTACATTGATTTAAATCACTTAAAAATTTAAATTTATTTAAATAGAAAAATCTGATGTATGCAAGAATCGTGTCTCAATATGAAAGAAGAATTTCCAATTTGTGGCCGGGAAAAAGAAAGGCGCACGTGGTCAAAAGGAGAAAAGCCAGTAGTTGGCAGCATTGGGCAAATAAAAAATCTATCTACCGGTATAGGCTACGACGCTACGGCGCTACGGTGGGTTACGTTTCACGTTCGAAATGGCACGGTATGCTACGCTGATATTTTATGGGGTAGCGATGGAAATCGTTTCGGTTTTCGATTCAAATTATATTTTTCTGTCAAGAAGCTTTCAAGATTATTATATAAGTTGCATATAACTATATCGGTATTACCTGCGAATAAGATTTTTCATCTTGATTTTGTACACATTGTAAAAATGAAAGCTTTATAATTATTTATTATATTTCTTTGCTTAAATTAATATGTTTTCATTTGTAGCCATTAAAACAAAGGAAGATAACAAAAAAAAGAATTTAAAAGTGATATCATATCGAACATTTTGAAAAATAAAAACAATGAATTTATATGGGAAAATGCACATTCTTTATTAATGAAATAAATTAATAATTATAGGGATGTTTTCATAAAATATCTGGATTTCATGCTTTGTTTTTCATGATGTGCGCTTCCCATGTGGATTATATAGACTCCTTTTGATTTTTTTAGGAACAATAACTTTTTATACGAAAACTATTTGTTATTCAATGATTATATTCTTTAGGTGAGAACGAATATTGGGAACTTACAGTTGGCTAATCTCCTCATTTGTAGGATCAGAGAGGTGGCATAAGTAAATTTATAGATATCATATACAAACGGAAATCAAACTCTTCAAACGGAAATCAATAAATCGATTAGACAAATCATTTCGTACTGGGAATCGACCCCATTAGCTGCTCAACCGAATCAAACGACGTTGACCACTCGACAACAAACCTTTGTTTTTTTAAATGTTAATTAGCAATATTAAAAAAAAAACAATTGCATTCAATGTAAATATTAAAAACATTTAATGCAAAATATTTTTTTTTTAATGCAACATTTGATTTCGATAATCATCAATGGCTTATGACAAACATGTAAGATATAAACTTTTATTTATATTTGTAAGAAGACATAAAAATCCATCAAAGTAAGTTGTTATTTTAGTGATTTGAATAAAATAATTTGTACAAAATATGAGGCAAAATTGTTTAATTGTGTTTGGTATTTGTTGCAATTTTTTTTTGATCATTAAGTTTGTTTAATGTGACTTGTTGAAATCTTTAGGCTCAGTTGAAATAATTGGCTCGTAAAATGACATTTCTGTTCATCTCAAGGTCACAGTAGGGATACAAAAGTATCTCGTAGCTCGTAGGTGGTAACATCTGTGTGGCGCGCACATTGCTCCATAGTTTACAATATCTGGCGTAGAGCCTTCGTAGTAGGGTCGGTTGGATAACGAATTCTCCCACCAGTAGAGATACGAACGAACAACGATCGCCTGCGTCCCGCGTGAAACGCTCGTTACGACAGTTGTAACGGTTTGCAGCGGATTCGTTACAACAAAAACAAATAACGAATACGAACGCATCAAATAATATTTATTATAAAAACCTCATTAAAAAAAAGAGACAAATTTTTATTTTTATGTTACCAACTTACAACATCAAAAATAAAAGTTATTTTATTTTAATAATAATATTTACTACGTAACACAATAAAATTTATATGGTTGCTAAAAAAATAATATTTAATCAATAAAAAATCAACGACAAAATCCTTTGTGGTGTGTGAATTAAACACGTTATCTTTTATCATTAGACGAATGAAAATTGCCTAAAATAGTTATTTACTATTATAATACGTAGTGTTAAAAAAATATAATTTTATTTCAAAATAGTATTCTTGAATAGAAATTATGTTTTAGATAATCTATTTTCGATGTGAAAGTTAATAGTTTGTTAAAGTATTACATATTTAAAAAAAATATTAGATTGTTGATGTTTAAATAATATAAATATATATAAATTAGTGTTTAAATCGAAGTGTTGCTGATATTTGTTGAGTTTCTAATGATAAAAATTAAATATTTTAAATATTGTTGTTGTTTGTATGATAATATACTAAAGACGTATTTGTAGTTTAAATTTGAGTCAATGTTGTTGCAAATCTTTCATTTAATTTGCGATTTCGTATTGTGATTGTTACTTGTTTAAAAGTGTGATCAGTTTTTGTTGGAGCGTTGCCAAAATATTAGTGTTACGTAAGTATCCTGTAGCGTATTCGTCGGTAGAATTTTGATATGAATTATTAAGACTATGAATCCTTTATAATCTACAGGTAGCTAACAGATTGAAAAAATTCGCATTCACTTATATATATTACATATAATACATGATAAAAGAGTTGAATAAAAAATATGTTTAATATTTGTAGAATGTAAAATATGCACACTCTATTTTTCAAAATTAAACTATAATCAAAAACAAAACAATATAAAATAAATATTTATTTACTGATATTCTCATTTCATATTATTTTTTTAATATTCTCAACTAAATTTCTTGTAAAAAATATTACTCAAAGTAGTTGAAATCGCTGTGTATTAATTAGGTGGGCATATTTAATTTTATCCATATATTAAATATTCAATTATATAAAATATGACATGGCAAATTTATTTGATTACTTAAATTAATTGCTTATCTCGTATCATGCAACACGTTAAAACAAAAGACATAAAAAATAATTGGCAGCAAGCAGATAAACTGTTGCAGCTATTAAATAAGCAATCACTCGACTTTTTAAAAAATAAGGCTTAAAAAATTGTGGTAGTTATTTTTGCATAAAATTTACGTCATATTGAAAAAATATTGGTAGAAAACTTATACAAAAACACATTCGTTATTATTATTGACAAGATACTTATTATATTGAAAAGGAATGCTTTTTTTTTACTAAAATTATAAGCATCAATAAATAATTAAAACAAAAACAAAAAATGTTCTTTTGTAATAGTGTTAATTTTTTATTTTCAAATATGCATATTGTTATTTCTTTATCCATAGGTCTAAGCTTTTGAATCAAAAACAAGAGCGGTTAATAATGCTTTATCTACAATTATATTTAAGCATGTATTTGGTTTTTATGTGTTTTTACCATGTATTTAAAAGATCTTTAGTTTTTTAAATTGATTAACACAAAATAATGAAAACTTTATAACCCTGTTTTTGTTTGATAATTAAAAGTCAAATACGGTGATTCAAGAATCATTTAAAATGATGAATTTAATAGTAACATGATTCAAAAGAGTCGATCAAGTAATGAACTGCGTGTATTATAAAATCGTACAAAATAGGTCAGGCTAAGTCGATTTGCACACGTTCTATCATTCATGCTATCGATCGTCTCCTAGTTAATAAAGATAATATAATAATAGTTATTCTTTCGAATCGTTTACCAATCTTTCATGGTTGCTAAACGTTTAACGACGTTGTCTATTTTTGCAATGCTCTCGGGCTAAAATCCTAGTTTGGACAGTTTTGTTTTTAGTTGATCAATGAATTTATATTTGTAGACATCTGTCCTATGATGCAGAGGTAAGCGTTATTGACTTCCGCGGTGGATCTCAAGAGTTCAAGTACCAGTCCAAAAAGCTGTTTTTTGATCGATTTATCAATTAATCAAGAGCGATTAATTAAACATTAATATTGCCCTAACCTTATCTTTCTATCTCTACTGCTCTCTGTGAAAAAAAGAGAAGAGAGAAAAAAAAGTTCTTATATAAAAAAATCTGTTGAGATACCCCAGTTAGGAGGCCATATGCTCTACATTGAGAGCAGACATGGGTTAAAAAAAGGGCATCGGTGTTTTTGAAGTATAAAATTTCCTGCCACCTTTCATATCCCTGAAACGAGATATAACAAAAACGAATAACTAACCATTTGTCCTGTTATAGACTATTCTTTTTACCCAATCTGTCATAACACTTTTACTACGGTGCTAAACAATACTTCCGATATGTTGCTGAGCCTTTAGAAATCAAGTTAAAAACATATGTTTTTTTAAATACACATCCTGGGTTTTTACCGTCCATAAAAGGGCGGTAAGTGTTAAAACAAGTTTTTTCACTTGGTTCGTTAAAGGCCAGCAAAATATTGGATTTTTTTTAGCACCAGGAAGTGCTAAAAAAGCGACGCCAAGTGACTAAATAACATGCATGTTTCGTAGAAATATTTCTGTGTAATTCAATTTGATTTAGAGCCATATGCTTTACTTTGAGAGCAGACAAAGAAAATAAATTAAAAACTGTGTTTGCTAGATATGTTTTAATCTGATTTTGTTTGGTATTGTATATAATTGATACGTTTCGGTACATCATAGATTCACGTAAGTATTTAAATTTAATGTAATGTTGATCCCATGCGTATATTATCTTAACAATGTTGCCATGATAGCCGTGTATTTGAGTGGTCAGATTGATTAATGGCATCCGAGTTTATTGGCCAAGCATTATTCACTATGAATATACAAAACCAAATTCACCGTGAATATTTTCAATCGAGATTAAACTCCCAATATACAAAATTGACAGGCTTATCTGGGCAGTTGTGCAAAGTCATGCCGTTTTGTCAAACAATACAATGGGCAGTTACGCCCTTCTGCTGGAATTGTAAAACTGAATGAATATTTTCGCAGTGTGAAGCACAAAGAGACATCGACGTGTTCTGTGAATAAAAGGCAATTTCTCCAGCGATGGCGCTGTTACGACCATGTTTAATTTGATATTGTTTTACGCGAATGTAAATTTTATAATTAAATTTGTCGTCCATTGTTCAAACTGCCATGTTCTGATTATAAAATAAGACACTGCTTGACTATGCTATTCCTTATCGTTTCGTTTCAAGTCATTCAATATATTTGCATAGCGTCACTTTCAGATTGGTTTGAGAAAAGCGTAAAATCTTTGTCCATAAAAACAATGTTGATTTAACATTTAAGATTTTATTTAAAATAAATGAAAGATTGAAGCAGATGAAAGTTTCAAAGTTATCTTTAAATATTTCTTGATGAAATGAAGTAATTGCCATGCGTTCTTGATATTATTTAATTTAAACTCTCTCATATATAAATCTGATACATTTTTTTTCAAAACGATTATTCCAGAGGCAAATATCATACAATCGTTTAAAAAAGTAACTACGATTGTTTTTTTGCAATTATGCAAAACTATTATGACATGTTTTATTGTAATTTTATCTTATTTTTCTTTCATTCACTTGAAGTTTCATTAGTTATTTTTTTTTTAAGTAATGCGAAATTCAAGTCGTGATAAATGGTACTTTATGAGAAGCTAGGAAGCTTATACCACCTGTATTTTTTAAACAAATATGTATTGGTACATTTTGATTTAAAAATAAAGAAAATAATTAAGAAACACTAAGAAATAACAATCTTAATCAAATCAATTGATAAAATGTGTTGAATAACGGTTGTTAGTGGTTTCAGCGGTGTTTAAAATTATGTATATAAAATGATTCTTCTGATCCACATATAGTAAGCAATATGTCTTAGAAAAAACTCTAAAAAAACATAAAATATAGAAGGTAGAAGTTTTTTACGAACTAATATATTATTTGTAAACCAAAATGTAAAATTAAAAAAACAAATATTCGTAATTTCACTAATTTACTATCTTGTAATTTGTTTAAATGTCACAGTATCTAAACATTGCAACTTCTCATTTTTGTAAAACACTCACTGGACATCTTTATTATTTTTCATTTCCTTTTAATTTTTTGCAGATTGGGCATTGTGACCATATTAATTGGTTAAGTTGTAAGCATTTTATGCACCGCTTAAATTGATGTTTAGATGTATGTTTATAGGAATATAGTGACGCGTATAAACATGTTATATACGGCTTGCTAAATTTGAAGTTAGAATGGTAGATGAAATATACTATTCCACAGTCATGGTACTAAATTTCATTTGTTTTGTTATATTAAAAAGACATTTCTGCTTTCTCTCGCATGTTGATACACTCTGTCTGATGAGTAACGTACCTTAAAGGTCAAGATTCTTCAACTTGGCTAAGCTTTGAACAAGTGCTGCACCATTTCAGATGATGTATCATATAATATTAAATACAAGGAAACACAGCTTAAAATACATGAGATGGGTTATAACTTTTTGCTTGTTAGTTATTTAACATGTAGCTTTTATTTTTATCCGATAGTTTAAGTTAATTTCGTAGTTCTATTAGTCGAAAAAATTCAATTTTGTTGCAGTTGATAAATGTTTTCTTAAAAGTATAGAAAAAATCGTATAATTTGACGTATATAAAAAAGCAGTCTGAAAGTCATGAACTGTCACAAGCATGATATATTTAAAAAATAAAACAATATTTTTTATTTTCACTCATTACTAGAATTTACAACTGATAATTGCAAATTCTCGTAATAAGCGAAACCGGTTCTAAAAATATTAAATAAATGTGAAATAAATACGAAAAAATGATTATTTTTTTTAATATAATACGTTTTCTCCAAGTGTTGACAGGGACCACCTAAGAAGTGAACAAGCGTATTAATTTATTTATTATTATCGTTCATATTCTGACAATCGTTTTACATGCCTTAGCCGTATATAAATTCAATAATGAAGAAATTAAAATTAGTAAATATTTAGTAAATTATTTAATAATTCATATATTAATCTTTTTATGACACTTAAATCTGCAGCTTTCATTAAACTAATCTGAGACTTACGCAGTCTGTGCAAAAAGTTTCGATATTTCTCATAAATAAAAATATGTCAGAATAATTCGCGATAACTTTTGTGCGAGACTATTTTAAATGAACCCATCGTGCTTAAGCATGGCATGTTCGTAAAACAATCTTAGTTTAATAATGGAACCTGAACTTTTTCCATCTAAACAATGTCAGTTTAGTATGTTTTCAAAACTTACATCGTTACGGTATTTGTGTCATTTGTATTCTTCAAGTCTTGACAATTTCACAGGGAACACGACGATTTTCCAGTCTTCGGATATTTTGGTTTTAGTAAGTATACATTTCAGGTCTTGTAGATGAATGGTCAAAAAATTTATGAGTTTGTTCATAATGGTGTGTCTTTTGTAAGTAACTGAATGAAAACTTCCATACATGGATTTTTTTTATCTCCATATCATAAGACACATTATAAATACAATATTGTAAGAACACGTAACTCAACTCTTTGGTAAAAGTGCTTCCCTTTTTGTTGTTTTCTTTTCTATTTACAAATATCTGTATTTTTAACGAAAAGTGCATTAATTCATTATTACAATACCAAGTGAAAGTAATTTATTTATATTTTTATAGAAATGTCATATTTTGTCTCTCCTGTCAATTTTACCCGGATTTGAGATAAATGTCCTTACAGTTATAACGATGAGTCTTTTTTTTAATGCACAAGTTAATTGACTAAATGATAACAAGATAAACGTTGAAATCAACCTCTGCTTAGAAGCTACATAGTAAGCCAATATTACTTTGAGAGTATTCACTGTCAATACTTGGTGGAAAGGCATAATATTTAAAATAATAAATACTCATTTGTACTAATTCCCACTTGTATTTGATAAGATCAGGACAGATTTTGTTCATGACGAGGATTATCAACTGAACGTTGGCAATGCTACAATACAAGTTAATATATGTACTTCATATACGCAGTGAAAAAATCTTTAAAATATTACAAAAACAATATCTTTAAATTCTAGTATTGATTAGAATTATTTTATCCTCAGAAACGCATTATTTTAACTATATATATTAAATATTATTCAAAGGAAAATATATTCATACATTTTTAAAAATATTTCAAACACTGATTAACTATAAACAGTGGAATTCGGCTTGATTTTTCCGAGATAATAGCATTAATTTCAAAATTAAAATGTTCGTTTAACATTCCCCAAGCAAGCTGTTGTGTAAAGATAAATGAGATAGGTGGCATTGAAACACGAGCAAAGGGAAAACATGGCTATGAAACGTAATAAAGTTAACCGAAAACACATATGGGACCAAGCCGGACACATGACACAACGAAAAGATAATTGCTCAACGAGCTCGGCGCCTAGTGGCACCCGAGAGATTCGAAAAGATAAAATGGCTACCAATGAGGTTTCTTAGAAACGAGGTGACTTGAAGAAATACTCAAATTTAAAAGAGGCAAAAATTGGACTATATCTGTCTTTTGGATAATTTCTGTTAAATAATATGTGATTTTTTTTTAAATATTGTCATTTTAAAAAAAAATATTTCGAGAAAAAATATTTATGTGTACAACATACATACTTATGTAATTGTTCAACAAATTTTTGGTAGAAACTCACCAACCTATATCTCATTTTATAATTGAGCCCCTAGAGGTGAAGTGTGCCAACTAGTAAAATGGTATCTTAGACTTTTAAGTACAATCACGTCTTTATTTTGTATTTTAATGAATTGCATATTTTTATTTTACGGAGATAACACTTCTACAACGTGTTTCAACTGAGGTAATTTCACTTTTACGATACTTTAAGATGTGTAGAATATTACAACGCTTCTAACTTTTTTTTTTCCAAAATGTCACTTGGATCATTTCATCTCTAATGGGCTCAATTAATAGTCAATTTTTTTTTTATCTCAATGATGTTTATAAGATATTAGAAACTTAAAAAACTTAAAGCAAAAGATAATGTTCAATGAAAATCAATAACTTTTTATTCCACTTATAACTTTAGTTAGCGTGACACGTGTTTTGATTCGTTGAAAAACATCTTATGTTATAATTTATCATATCACTAACGTAGGCGTTACTTTCAATCATTTTGAATTAAAACAAAAACAAGAAATAAATTTGATGGTTTTACCACATTGAAAAAGTTTAATAATTTTCTAAGCCCAATTTAAATATGATCAAAATTCTGAATATGTGTCTTATGGTTTCTCTCAGTATAAATTATCTCAAAAAATGTTTTATATTTTACAAATAAGCTTCTAGTTAACCGTCTTATGTAATTATAATTTATTTTAGAAGATTATAATCAAAGATTTATGTTGCGCTAAAATAAAAAAAAAATACTCAAGATTATCAAACAATGAAATCCTTCTTCTGCTAACTTTTCGACTAAGCCTTCAGTCAGTTTGCCCGATCAGTCGGAACTTTGAGAACTTGATATTTCTCGTTATGTCTTTAGTTCATTTGACTGCTTTTTATAGTCTTGAAAACTTTCTGTTGCTACTTTATGGGCTCATAAGTTAGTTCGTAATCCTTACACCTTAAAAGATTTTATATTCTATGTTCTATTTTACACATAAAAGCTATTTTGCTTATAGTGAGAACCTTAAAGTCTTAGACTATATTTTTAAATTTTGAATTATTCCATTTATTATGATAATTTTTTTTTATCCATGTCGTTCCTAATGTGGAGCATATAGCCTTCCAATGGAAGTATCTCAACATATTTTTTTTCTACGAGAACTGTTTGTCAGTCGCTCAACCTCACTTTTTTTAAAGTGAGTAGTAGCGACTGAAGGATAAGGCTAGAACAGGTCTAGTGGTTGACTAATCGCTATTGCTACACCCAGTTATTCAAGGATCAGAAGGATAGGAGGAGAAAAAATAGTATGAATCGACTTCACAAACACCCAGTCTTCGATCACTGCGTAGAATTAAATGATTCTCAAATTCACTGCGATCTTACCGGAAATCGAATCCAGACCTGCGTGATCGGTAGAGCAGGCTCTTATCAACTGGACCACAGCAGGCGGCCAAATTTTAACATTTGAAAAAAAAACTGATTAAATATAGGAATCGAAATTGTACATATGTAGGAAAACTTTAACCTAATTAAGGAGGGTAATATTTATTAATAAAGCTAAATTTAATGTGCAGTAAGTTTTATCCTAATTAAGGTAAACAATTCGTAGTAAAAAAACACATCATCATAATTGCAGAATGAATGTTTATTACCACAAATATTTCATATTATTATAAAAAATCCACTATTTAGTCCGGTAGCCGGTAAATTGCTCGAATGGAAATTGCTCGAATTACAAATTATTCGAATTGCTTGGTTATTTAAAAGATTTTTCACGACTTTTTCTACGAATTTCATTTTTATCTTGTGCGACACTTGTTTAGAGAGTGAAATAAAAAAATAATTTTCGTAAGTATTTATTTTAACCGTGTTCGCTCCAAATGCGGAACATATAATCTTTTAATGGAGTTTATCTCAACAGAAGTTTTTTTACGAGAACTGCTTATTAATTAGTTACTCAAACTGTTTCTATATATTTCCAGAACACATAGAAGACTAGGGCTAAGACAGAACAAACGGACAGAACAAACGGAAACAAATTGATTATCTTGTTATTCGAGCAATTTCCATTCGAGCAATTTACCAGGAACCATTTAGTCCGTCACTAAAGTAGTAAAAATCAATTTTATAAATGATCATTTACTATTTTTAAGTTCATACATAAAATAATAACAAACGGTCGGAAAATATTTTATTTTCATTTTTTTGGGACGAGAAGGGTGACTTCCTTCTCAATTTTAAATAGTGGTTATTCAATAATATTCTGTTTCTTTCTACATTCTAAAAGTTCATAATTTATCAATTTTTGCAATGTTTATGTAAAATAAATAAAATAAAATATATATGACTTAACTTTTATATATGTAGACTGACGGTTGACTTATGAAAAAAAATTGGAAACTGTCCAAATAAATACAAGTCTAAAAATAATTCCACAGATTGTAATATGTGTTATTCTTGTCGTAACACATAATATGTTTATATTTACTTATTTTAAAAATCATTTTTTTTCAAACGTTGTATTTATTATCATATTTTGTATTTTAGTGCTTCGAATTCATAAGCCTTGGTGGCGCAGTAGGCAGCGCGTAAGTCTCATAATCTTAAGGTCGTGAGTTCGATCCTCACCCGGGGCATATTTTTTTTTATACATATTAGAAGATGATTTGAAATGTTATCGATTTTTTAACACACATCTTCTAAGCAAATACAATGTTTTGCTTTATCGGTTCATATGAGAAAAATAAATAATATAATAAATGAATCTTATATTACAATAATGTTGATAAATACAAAAAAAAAACAAGAAAAAAATATATTAAAGCTTGTATTATATTATAACATCCAAAATATACTGTAGATAATATATGAATTCTGTAAAACATACTTTCATCAATAAAACAACTAAAAAAATAAGCAGATACAATTTCCTTTCAATGTTTTTTTTTCTATTAATCACAAGAGAAAAATATTTTTCACTAAGCTCCTCAAACTAGTGTGTTATTATTATCGTTAAAGATTCCATCCTTCTTTTCACTTTGGCAATAGAGGAATAAAAACAAAAAAAAATACAGCTCCATAGTTCATATCAATTACGTCGTTTCTTTTGATAGATATTTTATTCGCCAAGCTTCTCGAAAATAATGCGAGAAAATTTTCTCTCTGTGTGTATTATTAACAATGTTATTTCAAATGTGGACTTCAAAAATGAATATTTGGATAACCTAAGCAAATATCAAATTTCCTTCATGTGTTATAATGTTATATTGGTAAAAAAATTGCAAAGAAATAGGCATTTAAAATTATTATCAAATAAGAATAAGTTTTAAACTGTTCCTTAATCCAAAGTTGAGGAGAATTTATAAATAAATAAGTAAAATTTTATTTATGTTAACATTAAAAAAGTACAACCAAGTAAAATGTTAAATGATCACTGTGGCAACTAAACCAGCCATTTATTGTGTTCTTTGTATCATTTGAGGGGAAGGGGTGACATTATTAAATAGTCAATATATTCTTCTTATTAGAAATATTTGTAGTTTTCTCAAGAAAACAACAGTAATAATTTAATGAGTTTGATTTTAATATTGTTAGTTATCAATTAATTATATTGAAATGATCAACATCCTAAATATACAGTTAACACTGATAACAATAACACAGTTTTTAATAATTAAAAGCAGTTAGCATAAATATAATATACGTAACTGCAAAAAGATTGAGCGAAATGAGGACCAGTAGTTGACTATTCATTAGACTCTAACAAAATATACTATTTTATTATCGTGTACGTGGTGCAGCGGTCAACGTTGTTGGCTTTGAACAATCGATTTATCAATATCTATTTGAAATTATGTGTGTTCGTAATAATGACCAAATATTTCCTCATACCCTAAAACAACAGGGCTAGCCTTATCCTTATATCCATACTACTTTCTTTAAAAAAGTTGAGCAAATGTATTACAAACAGAAAGTCCTCGTAGAAAAATCTTCTCTCTAGAAACTTAAATAAACCATTTGCTTTACACTGGGAGCGCACATGGATTTAAAAAAATACATATTTAACAAAACTCAACATGAAGGTTGCTTCTTTGAAAATTCTTAAGCTGTCTGTGGAATGAAAGCGAGAATAATAGTTTTTTCTATTATTATTTCATATGTGTATATAAAAAAACCACAAATACAAAAATACTTCAAAAGAGGCAAGTATTTAGCCCGAAAGTTAAATAATTATTTTGATAAACAGTATTAAAACAAACAAGACCTTCTGTGATGTGTCAGTATTATGTTTGGAATTAACATTATTAATAACGCGATGCCTACCTGAACCAACAAAGAAAGCATTCCCGTCACATCCATTGTAAGTTACGGTGCGGAAAATAAATTTGCTGGTCTGGCAATGGCGAAATGAATTTACAGGCCACGTGTAATTAAATCATTGCAACTCACAACGAAAGGCAGGAAACTTTATTATCGACTAAGGAAACAAGGCGGTCAAACAGAGATAAGGAAAACTCGGCCAACTATCGTGAAATACAATGTATACGGGTGAATTTATTTTGTTTTACAATAGAATGGGACTTGTCACAAAAGTAAGTACCCAAGACAACGTATCTTGTTTTAACTATTAAATATTCATTAAAAATAAGAGTTTTTTCAAACATTAAAGACAATACCAGAAAGACAAGATGAGAAAATTATTGATGACGATCGACTTATATTGTTTGTATTTTTTTTTTTTTAAACCATGTCCGCTCCCAATGTGGATCATATGGACTCCTAATGGAGTTTATCTCAACAGAAGTGTTTCTACGAGAACTGCTTGTTACTCAGTTGCTCAACCTCTCTTTTTCCAAAGAGAGTGGGGATAGAAGGATAGGGCTAGGACAGGATTAGTGATATGCTAATCGCTCTCGATACGCCCCGTTCGTAGGATAAGATGGGTGAGAGGGGGGAATTCAAGACATCACATACATCCATGCCTTTGAACAAAAATTCATAAATCGATTGAAAAATCAATTTATAAAACTGTCCGCACCGGGATTTGAACCCGGGCCCTCCGTAGCCGAAGCCAACAACGTTGACCACTCGACCACTCAGGCGGCATAAATTACCTTCGTGATCGATGCTGTGTACATCCTTGTACTTTGCTGTGAGAGACCACACTTTTTTTGTTACAGAAGTTACTGATTAATAAAATTACTTGTTTACCTTAAAATATGAAGATCAAACAGTAAAAACGCAAATTTAATGATATAAAATAAAATTTTGAAAACTGAAATTTAATGGTCCTATTTAAGCCCGAGGTCTACGGCGGCTTAAGCAACGAACCGTTTATTGTAATAAAAAAAAACAAAGTTGTAAAAAGTTTGATTAAAATACTATAATTATTTTAATTGTAACGATATTAACACAGTTTGTCATATAGAAATGACGAAAGCATATTATCATTATTCTATTTTTTTATTAAATCATTTCCAACAAAAGTGATGGAGACGTAATTAAAACAAATCAATTGCAACACAGACTTTATTTTTTTGGATTAGGTTAGATTGAATAATATGGATAAATATAATAAGTTTAAATACATATTTTAAGATCATTACAAATGTAAAGGTAACGCTCAAACGGAAACCATTTCATTAGATATTAAATCAAATAGTTTATTAAGTCTTAGATCATTACAAACTATTATATTTAAAAGATTTTACAGTCACTATAAGCTCAATTGAATTGAATGTTTTCTTTCTCTTTTTTTCTGGCGATAAATTCCGTGGTGAAACTTTCCCGCCACAATTAATCTTCTCCATCCACTTCGGTCTTCCACCTTAATACGCCAGTCGCTGACCTCCAGCACTCTCAAGTTATGTGACACGTCATCCATCCAGCAAAGTCGCGGTCTTCTAACGCTTCATCTCCCCTCAGGAGTCTCAAACGTAAGACGTTTTGTAGATTTACTGTCTTCCATACGTGATACGTCGTGTCCGGTCCAGCGTAGGTGTTGAGTTTTTTCTAACTATATTTGGCATACAGTTCAGATTATTTGGGCCCATTAGAGGCGAAGTGAGCCAAGTGGAATTTTATAAAAAAATAAATTAGATGCGTTGTAATATTCTACACGTCTTAAAGTATCGTAAAATTGAAGTACCCTCAGTTAATACACATAGCAATAGTGTTATCTCCGTAAAATATTCAATCCTCCAAAACACCAAATAGAGACGTGATTGTACTTAACAGTTCAGGAAAAACGTTTTACCATTTTATAGTTGGCTCACTTCACCTCTCAAAGGCTCATTTAAAACATGATTGTACTGACAACGATTTTAATTGCATGCTATAACTCCAAAAATATCTCGAGTATGCAGAAATTGCGTAGAAAGCTAAAAATTGATTTTTTTACTAACTCGATGGCTGCCACAAACAAGATTTCTCGTAAAATTTGTTCTGCTCAACACGCCTGTTACGATTTAACTAGTCAATAACTAATTAAATTAATACCTCCATGCCCATGATGCAATCGTAAATAGTTGAGCCATTAAATCACTCAATATTTCTCTTAATATTGTCAATAAGTATTAATCATTTTAGGTATTCTAGCATACGTACATTTTTTAAATTATTTTTTAGCTTCTAACTTAGGTTTAAATACTGTCAATAAACAGTGAAACTGAGATGCCATCATGGCAAGGAACGTGATTTTTTAGAATGGCATGTTACTTGTTAATAATTGCAAATTATAGCCGGTGTGCTAGGTAATTACGTACTTTTTTCTACGGCAGCTAAAAGGTTAAAGAAAATAATCAATTAAAAATACGAAAACGATGTAGATATTTTTTTATTTAAATATAAATAATAGTGAAGTTATTATGTATGACAGTCAATTTCACTCTCAGTTTATCGCGCTTTTTATTTGCTTTCAAAATTTTACACCATGATAAAAAATAATAAATCTAATTCCCGAATTAGAAACAGTATAAAAAAAACTCACTTGACTACGAAATGATTGATGTATGTAGCATTCTTAATAGATCATTGTAAAGTCAAGCAGAATAAAGACGTCTATTCTGTTAAGACACATTCTGACGTTTCTTTAATCAAACTCTCTCAAATGTCACTTCTTATCATTGTCCATTTTAAATATACCTCCATCCTGGCTGCCAAGAAAGCGAAAAAGATAACGTAAACACGATGGTATTATAATTTATTGTCGTAGCAATAAATTGTATTAAAATACTTGTACAAATATTGTTTCCTTTCACGTTATTCACAGTAAAAAAATATGAAATGTTATTTGTATTGCCGAATAATTGCTTATTACTTAAGTAACATATAATGAAATTTGATCGGTAAACAACTTTTTTTTGTTCCAATTACATATAATAATATTACGTTACATTTTTTACGAAAGATTTTTTTACAATAACGACATAGTTACAAATAATGATTTAAATTTCACAGTTGAATAGAGAGCTACCATATAGCAAGGTTTTGTTTAAATACTTTGTGGCTTCAGTCACTTTCATCGAATTCCAATGTTTGGTCTGGGAAAAATTTAATGAAAAAATACCTTCTTTCGAGAATGGTTTATTTGCATTTAATAACATCATCCTTTTATTTTATTTTATTTTCTCGTTGTTTTCTAATTAAAATTAAGAATGTTTCATTTTCCACGACTGTTGAATTTAATTTATTGATTCTAGATCTGCGGTTGGCAACCCAAACGCAATAATGTGCCAAAAAAAAGATAATTCAAAGTACTGGACTCTTAGCGTGCCACTGAAATAAAACTTGTAAATCAAAGTATAATAACACAATTTTATTGATAAAAATGATACACGCTACATAAAAGTTTAATTGACTGATTAACAAACAATTCTCGTAGAAAAACTTCTATTGAGATACTTCCATTATGAGACCATATGCTGCACAGGGAGCGGAATTGGATAAAAAACACTAAAGTATAATACAAAATACAATATTTAATCATCAGTGAGTCTCTTGAGGTTCAATTTTGGAAGATAACACCTTACACTATTTGGTTAATTTTCGAAATTTTAATAAATCGTCATTTTCGAGACGGGCAACTTAGTGGCACGCGTTGCATAAGTTGCTTACCGATGTTCTAAATGATTTTATACTAAAAAATCAATGCTCAAATATTACATATTTGGGGAAGATTTATAACTCAATTCCATATCAGCTCAAATTATGTTATAACAAGGAATTTTTAATACAAATTCTTTTAAGATATAATTTTGTTGAACAGAAAAATCAACCATTAAATAAGCTGACCCTTTTTCGGGTTGAATGATTTTCAGCATCAAACCCAGAAATAATATGTAAGATTTTTAACCATGTCACCTCACTGTGGAACCATATATGATATATGGACTACCAATGGAGAATCTCAACAAAAGCTAATTTTCGATGACTGTTGGTAATTTATTCACTTAACCTGTATTTATAAAGAAGATGAATACAATTGAAGGTTAGAAAGGACACATAATTTAATTACCACTGTCAATACGTCCTGGTTTAGAAATAAGATGTGTGAGCGTCGGGAGGAATATAAACATCAAAAGCATATTGTTATGGATATTTTTATTCGGAAACCTGTTACTAGACAATAACGTAGAAAACTCACCAAATAGGGTTCACTTTTTGGCTGCATAATGATAAAGTGTTTCATGTTTCCGTATCTAAATAAAAAGTCTTTTCGTCTTGCCAAAAATGTACTCAAGTCTGAATTCAAAAATGCCACTAAAATTGAGGGTATTTATTGCATATAAGTACAAAATTTATTTTATACAATGATGACTAAAACAATCTTCACAGAGAAGAGTTCATTTGAGTAAGAAAAAGAAAAAAATAAGCCACCTTAGAGAGGTTACACTGCGCGTACATTGACAAAGGTCAGTAATCAATTATTGGCGACGTTGAGAAAACTAGATCTATCCATTAACACGTAATACAAATCGAATTTCTGTGCCACGGGAAATAGTTTTATATTATATTTAACACACGAAAAAAAATTGAGGTATTTTACAAGCTAAGTAAACTTTGAAAAATACTTTATGGAATGGATACAGATTTGAGGAAATCTTTTGTTGTAAGCAGCTTATAATTAATAATTAAAAAGATTTAAAGTTTTCAATCAGTTAATAAAATTTTGGTAATACTAAAGCTAAAAATTGGATCTCACTAATAATATTATTTTTATTTGATTTTGTACCAATTTCACATTTAACAAGATTATTCCAAAAAAATGAATACCGCTGAGAAGAAAAAATCAAATGTCTGAAAAATTGATAATTTTTTTTTATGTGCAAACAAGATAATATGTTATATATTTTTTTGCCAGAAACCCACGGCACAAGAACCATATTACGGCGAATATAGAATTAATAATACTGAAAAAAGAAATTAAATTTTAAACAATAAGTGTAAACAAAACAATTACTTACTTTTATAGCCCATAGAGACAAACCATCGCTTAAAAGATTCAACTTTTTTTACTACAACATATGCAGTACTTGGCACAGATAGAAAATGGATTTTTTTTATTTTGGTGGTTAGCACTTTTCAACTCAATGACATACAAGTATAAAACAATGAATTTCCGAACGAGCAGACCCAATACTCATAATTTTATTCTTTATTTTATGAATATAGAATGAGAAACAAAATAAATAATATATTTACTGTATAATTAATAACCTTGTTCCCGTATATTGTTTATTGTTATATTATCATAAAAAAAATATTTTAAATCAAACATTTGATGTTAATTAAACCAATTAGGACAAACATAATAAAAATCATATTTTCCTGAAAATTAATTCGTTTGTTTTTTTTTGGTTTATAGCATTTCTCAGATAAAATAAGTCATTTATTTTTACGACTGTCTTTAATTAGCTTCACTTCAAGCGTGCATTTAAAAAAATCTTTTTTTAAATGAGCAAGAAAGAGGACAAAAAATGAATAAATTTCCGGGTCAAACAAGAGAAAAACACGTGTTGCTCGAATACGCCGTCGTGTAAAAATTATTTTTGGCTGATGTCCATCCGCAGATCAAAAAAGAAAAACAACAAAGGCACAACTAGCAACGTAGACTTTTTAGCCAACGTATACACTTGACGTATTTTATTTGTTTTATATTACGAGTACATAAAAGCAAAAGTAAAAAAAGCCATTTTAAAGTTAGTATTTCAATTGATTTATAAAAATAGTGGCAACATAATAAAACTGTTAATAGTAAAGGAAAATAGTATGTTATATTTGAAAGAAAATTCTCATTGTTAAATTTATTGATATTGCTTAGAATCTTCAAAGCATCAGTAAACTACGTCAGGTACTTACTCAATACAAATAATAATATACAACAAATCTTACGACTAACATTAATTGATAGTTTATACAGTATCGTGATCAACCAAAGAATCATTAAATTATAATTCACTGTTCTGAAAGTACGAAGCAAACCTTGAATTATATACTAACTATATGAACAAGTATTTTGTGTTATTCATTGTTTTATATTTCTTATTCAAGTTTACGATGAATAAATTAAAATAATTTTAACGATGGTTCTTTTAATGATTGGCCTATGTTTTTTGGCCCATCATTCTACTTGATATTGCGGGAAAATGATCAAATATCTGAATTTAAGCCATTGATTTCTTTATTGATATCAGATTTTTTACTACGTGTATTCCTAATCTTTTCTACCCTTTTTTATTCGCAAATCGATAGGTTAAAAAAGCGAATAGTTTATTACAAGTTCTTATATTAATCCATTCATCTTTTTTTCTTCTTAAAAATAGATGAATTTACTATTTAATACTTTTATGACTACACTACAATCACTTATTGATTTTTTATTCTGCTGGCTGTGTAACTAGTATGTGTGTCGGATGTTTGTTTATTTTTAAACCATCTTTAATTCACCTAAAATGAGTGGAATAATGAAAAATATATATAATATTAATTAATATCAATTCTTAAAGCACTTAAATAAAAAAAATAAAAAAAAATCAATTTGGGAAAGGACACGAAAATAGCCCACATCTGTGATACATTTTAATATTGTATGAAAAAATATTTTAGTTAATACTTGTTTTTAATTTGTTTTTATAAACATCGCGTACAAATTCCCTAATTAAAAAATATTTTTTACTCACATTAGAAGCTTTTAAATAATAAAACTAAAATCTTAGTAACATTTCTGATTAAAGGAATATAATAATTTTTAGAATAAATTATGAATAATTGTTTTGATATCCGCTTGTTGTTTTAACGCCAATAATTCTAAATGTTAAAGACATCTAAAAAAGCTGGCATTTGTTTTATTCGTAATGTGTCGGATTTATTTATTTAGTGAGAGTGACATCTGTCGCAAAATGCTTTTTCCTGAGCGAAAATAATAATTTTCTGCTATCGCATTTTTCATATTTCCGGCCGTGAAAACCTTATCACTATCCTTCCCGTTTGGGTTAAATGTACCAGAAAAACCAGTGTTTTTTTCGCGTCAAAAAACATGCTTGCATTTAGCACACAAAAAAGGCAATGGTGAAAGAAAGCTTTACCAAGAATGTGAACACTTAGTTGGATTTGTTCATTGATAAATTTAAGTCCAGTTTTTTGAGCAATTTTTGAAGACACTGATTAAATCACAACAATCGATGTGGTTATTTTATTAAGAAGATTTTTTTTTATATTTGCCTGTTTTTTTAAAATGCATGATGTAGATTAGTAATTGTTTAATATATACTTTATCCATGGCTGCTCCCAAGTTAGAGCATATGGCTTTCTAATGGAGGTAGTTTAACAGAATTTTTTCTACGAGAAATGTTTTGTTACTCAGTTGCTTAACCTCAACCAACTTCAAAGAGAGTAGTAGGTGTAGAAGGATAAAGTAAGGACAGGAAAGTGTTTAACTAATCGCTTCTGCTACACCCAGTTTTTAAAGAATCAAAATGGTGGAAGATAACTTTAAGACATCACAAACATCCATGCTTTCGACAGAAATCGATAAATCGACCGAAAAAATACTGTTCGTGCTGGAACTCGAGTCCGTGAGGTCTGGTACGGAAGCCCACAACGCTAACCACTGTGCCACAGGACCAGACTTAAAATACATTCTCATTTAAAAACTTTAAGAATCGTAAGAAAAAAGGAAATACAATTTAAATCTTATTTGTTTTGAACTTTAAGTTATGAACCTTTTTTAAAGAAAACATCAAACCTTTATAACACTGTTTAAAAATGTATTGATTCTTATTTATAATTAAAAAATAATCATAGGTGTGTTTCATTATATTAACCATAAAAAAATCTGTATTCTTTTTATGTTATGCAATATTGGGGCCGAAAGTAAAATTGAAATTAAGTTACATTGACGTGGGTTGTAAATTTCTAAAAAACAGTGTTATATATTTGAAATTTTCCTTGCCTTGATAATTAAATTTAAATTTGAAACACCGCTGAAACGATAAAAAAGAACACAAAATTTTATATTTACCCATCAATGTGAAGAATATTTTAGCGTGTTTTTTATGTTATATTTTATAGGAAAATAATTTAATTTAAACTCTTGACTTTTTGCAGAGTCGATTTTTTTCTACAACTTGTACTGGGTAATTTAATTACAAGAAAAAAGCACAATGCCATTCGATGTCAATATGCTTTTAAAGTTTTATTTCTGTTTAAAAGCATATGTCCACTAGCGGAATGCTGTTGATGAATGTTTATAACATAATTTTATCTTGACAATCAGCTTCACACGGCATTCAGTTATCTCCTTAACTACAATTACACAAACAAATAAGGACTAAATAAGCTTAAAAAGATACATCTAAGTTTATTTGCCAAACGTGTTTATTAAATACTTAATAAGCGGTAGTTATTTAAAAAAATTAAAATTCTTTCATTCTTACTCTAACAAAAACTGAGTAATTTTTGTGTGCCCGTTTTTGAAGATACTACATTTTTCGTTTAGTCTAGACTTTTCCTTGTATTTAATCAAGACGACATAATATTTTATCCCACATTAATCTTTCAATATAATTTTAATAAAAATCAAATTGTCAGTAAAAATCGTATATTTTGTAAATTAATGCGAAAAAATACGTTTTTACTTCAATTAACTTTCCAGCCGTCAATTTAATCTTGACGTCAGAATATAATCTATACTCCCTTATGACACGCTGCTTTTATCGATTATGCATTAAGCTGAGTGCTATATTTTTGCTTACTTATAAATAAAAATATCACGTTCAGACTTAGAAAGTTATTGTTTTAAGACAGTCACTCAACTTCTATTTTTCAAAATGTTAAACGTATAAAAAGTTAGCCGAAGCAAGTATTAAGCTTGTAATCAGCTAATCTCTTGTCATTCATTAATAAAAACACAATAATCCTTTGTACTTCATTCCACTTTATTTAATATGTCAGGACCGGTTTCGCTCATTACGAGCATCGTCAACTCGTAATGAGCGAAACCGGTCCTGTCATATTGAATAAAGTGGAATGAAGTACAAAGGATTATTGTGTTTTTACTAATATAATGCCTTTCCACCAAGCATTGACAGTGAACACACTAAAAGTGACTCTTGTCATTCCACTATGTTATAAGAGTAGAATAATATGTGAGAGGTATTCTTAACATCACAGATATTTACGGTATTTGGTAATAAATCAATACAAAATCAAACCCAGATTTGAACATACAACTGTGGATTATATATAACTGATTTATCTTATTTTCTTTGTAATTTTGTTTCAGTTATCAAAAATACAAAAATCTATGTAGTTTTGTTCAACTCTTCTTTTTACTTTTGTCAAAATTTAATGAGTTAATGAATTTGTCCTTTGTGTTTCAAGATTTAATCGTCTTTTGAATGTCGTTCATAAAATAATTATTATGATACATATCGAGAGCAAAAAAGTGTTTATATAAAATTAAATAAGATGCGTTTGTTTCTGCATCGATTATGATATAAATGGTGACACATATTTAACCTGTTCTAGAAGCATCTTCCTAAAATATAGCTAGGCGAAACACGTACCACAACTCTGAAAGCAACTGGTCAGCAAAGTTATCAAATGCAATTTTATATAAAAAATAAATTTCCACAAATTTACGACTGATTAAACCGAAAAAATGAGCGATCCTCATTTTAACAAATTCATATAAACGTATTTGTATATTTTTCCACACGAGTATTGTTTAAACTAAATAGCAGTTTTTATTTCAAAAGAATGACGACTTGTTTGGTTGAACATTCAATCCATGGATTATTTAATGAAATAAATAACGTTTTTGCGTATTTCAACTTAAATAAGTAAAGTAAATACATCTAGTAGAAATTAAAAGTCACTCGAAACTTCACTACGTCCTATTGAGAGAGAATTGATTGCCCAGAAAAGCTCTCTCATTTTTCGAGTTGTTTATTTTATTATTTTGCAAGGTTTATTGAATTTAAGGTCTTCATGAATATTATTTTATATATGACTTATTTTATGACGCTGAAGGAACACCGAATAAAATGTATGTAACGCCAAAACAGGTGATGGTAGGCACAACAGTGATTCATGATACCTGAGAATATCTCTTATGAATATCATTCTGAGAATATCTCTTCAATCAACGTGTAAATTACATACTTGAGCTATTTCAATATAATTTATCAAAGCATTGAGCCAATGTTTCAAGATGCACTTTCATCTGATATGTACTCGGCAGTTTATTTATTATCGGCTAGTTAAATAATTATCATCTCTGTGCTTAAATTTTAAGAGTCTTGCATTAGCAAACAGATTTAACCATATAAATGTTGAGATTTTAGGCTTAGGTTCTTTTTATTTTCAAAACTTTTAACATGTGATTTATAAATTTAAATATACATTTTATCAAATATTTTTTTTTTATTACATTATTAATTGTAGCTCTCAACCATGATGATTTTTTAACAGCTTTGAGCATATGCGATTCTAATTCAACTATTTTATCAAAGAAAATTTATTACACGTATAAGGAAAAAATCTTTACGCTTCAAACGGTAGGCAAAAAAAGTAAATGAAATGTCAGCAAAGACTTTTCTAAACGCGATAATGGTGATTTGAAAATATGATTCTGCGTGACTTCTTTATTATAGAAAAGATTTTTTTTATTCTATCTGATTTTTCGAAGAAAAATATTTTGTTAATATCATATAAAAATATATATATTTATAGCAGAAATGGTTTCTCTGGTGGAAACAAAAGTGATTTTTTAAAATTATGGATGTATTACAAATCAGTCATCGTTAAGCTGTTGAGTGTCATAATTATAAACACTAGAATAAAGGAGTGAGTGTTGCTTTCACATTGAGAGTGGAAATGATGAATTATAAAGTAAAACATATGTTTTTTATTAATCTAAAAACATTCATTTCATTCCAACAAATTAAATTAACTTTAAGTTAAAAAAAACGAACCATGTTTGTATAAATTTTGGAAAAGAACAAATCATTTTTGAAAAAGAAAATAAATTGAAAATGAATATGACAGACTCTTGAAACTGGTGTTTTATAAAGATGTCGTGAAAAAATGTATTTCATCAGCCATGCATATAGTGTTTGAAGGGATGAATTTTTTACCCGTAAAAATTTCACCCCTAGAGTAAAAGAAGACTGTTCGAAAATCGTAAATCATCTGTATTTTTCGGGAGACTGAAACAATAACGTTTCAATAGAAAATTGGTTTATGTAGTAAATATACCATTGTTTGTTACAATCGATATTAAAACCATAATGTATATGGTTATGAGTATTTTGAAATAAAATTCGTAAACATTTTACCGGATTAAAAAAAATATTCAGCAAGTTAATTTTAAATAAACAAAAAAAAATCATTATAAACTTTTCTATACCACAGGTATTAGATACACATTAACAAATTACGCATGATACAATTGTCGTAAATAAAATCATTGTAAATTTGTATATTATGGTGTTATAGATCATAGAATTTTTAATTTGACTTGTCTGATGTAAAAATAAAACAGCCGTTTCAGGTTTTTTGTTAACTCTGTTAAATAATAAAAAAAGTTTCTCAACACTACTATATTATTTTAATTACCAATTGCTTATACTACCCTTATAAGTCTTTCTTGTTTTTAATAAATAAATATGTATATTTTTGTTTTATTCTTTTATCGATTGAAAAACGATCGTCATCCTAATAGATAATTTGGAAACAAGTGCAAATAAGTGTTGTATTATATAAATATGATGTTTTTCCAGTAAATACTAAAAGTTACTACTATATCTGATTGTATCTCTTTCAATTCTAACTTCTTATTTTAACTAATTAAACTAATCTAATTTACTTATGAACTCAATTTGAAGCTTGGGATTCACAGAATTCCAAGAAATAATGAAGCCGATAGTTATTTCTCGAAAAATATGTTATAAATCAAGGCGGATTATAAATGTTTTATTATCAACAGTTCAGCTGGGACTAATTGTTTTTCGAAAAGAATACAAGAAAGATCAATGTTTTGGAAAAACAATGTTGCAACAATGTTTATTACAAATATAAGAAGTCGGCTGTCTGATTCGTCATTAAATTCATTATTATTTTTAATATCATATTTTGATAAGCAAAAATAAAATATTAACTTTTGTGTAAATAATACATACTGTGTATGATTTGAGGTTCTGATTTTATTATTCAATTAATTTAATATTTTCATTATTAATAAATAAATGTGTTCAAAAGATGTATTTATTTTAATAACGCATACTTTCGGCGGCCTTTTAAAGTACGTACGAAAAAAAATATACGTTTAACTGCGTAAAAAACGCTCAAAAAAATTAGTTTAATTGAAACAAAATATTATAGTATAGACAAAACAGTTTTTTGTAATACTTAAGCTAGTAAAAATAGTTTGAATCAAAAATAAATTCTATTAAAAGGTTCGATAGATGTGTGTAAGTGTATTAAACCATAAAATTATTTTGATTTTTATATTGAGAAGCAAATTAAAATACTGAAATCATTAAGGAATATATGGTGCGCACATGATTGAATGGTACAAAATATTTCGTTTCTGGCAGAAAAAAGGTTAACGAAAATCTAATCAGTTGCGCACATTATCTTTCCAGTTTTTCGTCTCTAAGAGGAACTTATCTCAAATGACAGCGATTTAAAATTTTCCGCCATTTGAACAAATTAAATTCTCCCTTGTGTACCGAATGAAAACTGTTAAAAAAATTACATTCGTTTATTCCAAGGACGTAGTATTAATGACTAATATCATAAAAGGAAATTTGCTGTTCTGCGAAATAATGTAATAATAATTCTTCTTCGTTACTTTGTCGTGTTCTTATCTCGAACGTAAAATTTTAAGCAAATTAAGCGGCGTTTGCGCCCACCGAATTTATCTTCAGAAAACTTTTTAATTTGGTGTCCAAAAGTCACGCTGTGAATTAAAAATATTAAAATATTGAGTCAAAAGTTTAATAAAAAATTACAAAAGAACATGACAATGAAATTTAATTCGGAAAAGATTGTATTTTGAACCTGATTCTGTATAATAATAACGCGACAGATTTAAAATGTAATTTGTGCGAACAAATTTATTATGAGCAGATGTGCGAAGCGTAAAATTAATTAAGAAATTTAAATATTACATCAATTGGCAAGAAAATACAAAAATAATAAATTTTAAAACTACACAAAAAACTTTGAATCTGCCACGTTGAATCATTCGATTTATTTTGCTCAATAGCTCTAACATTTTGTTGACTAACTATATTATTTAAAAAAAAAAATTGTCAATCAATTACTCAACACCTTTTACAACGATTTTAAAATTAGTTAAGGTTTAATTAAGATTAAATCTAGTATTTTTAATGCCAATTTAAAACAATCCTATGTAAGTATTTAGTTCTAGACAAAGCATAAAATATACTTGATGGCTATTTCAGCATCTCGCCATCTTCAAAACTTTATTTTAGTTTTCACGATGGTTTAAATCGAAATAGTTTTAAACTGAATTTTATATTTATTATACTGACATTATTTTCACTTTTTCTTATGAAGTTTTTCAAAATCAATTGCATCCCTTCATCTAAAAACATTTTGTTGAGAATAATAATTGAATTACGCAAGTAGCAGTATTTTTTACTAAAACTGTGGTTTTTCTGTGAACATTTTTTTAAGCAAATAAATTATTCAATTAACCTGTCAGAAATCCTATTTTGAAATATTTCTCTTTCGTTAACACATTTTAATTAAAAATCGATTCTGATAATCCTTAAAATCTGTTTAAAAATTTTACAGTTTAAACAGTTTTAAAAAAGATATACAACATAAAACGTGCAAATTTCATGAGACTACTAATTCTATTTACTATTCACGTTGACACGTACAATAGAAAAACTTATCAACAAATATGTATTGCTTTTGTTTCATATTATATAATAAGTAACAGCCTTATAACTTTATTATTACTTATAAAACATAGAGTAAAACTTCTAAGTAGAAATGTTATAAAAAGTAAATTGTACCAATATACGTTTTGCTCTCAAAAATCAATAGTGAAAATATTTTCCCTACCATAAACGGTCCATAAAACTTTATTTCATGACTAGTAGCTCTCAGAAATGTATACGTTTATAAAAGTTGAAGTCCTTTTATATCCCTTTGAAAGCTCAAATGCATAAAAGTATTATTGTACAAGTATGCTTTTCAAACTGTTCATTCCCTTTTCGAGAAAATGTTTTTAGTTGATAGTTTAGCTTATACGAAGAATTATATTCTTTTGTGACTTATAACATTTATATTTAAACTAATATTATTTAAGTATCGATGATCGCCGAAAGATTATTTCATTTTGAAATGAATTCGATCATATCGCAACATCAATTCAACAGTAAGAGAATGCCATTATTAACAATATATTGCATTTAAATCGTTCATAACTTAACGCAACTGTCAGATCAAGATCATCCGTGCACTTGAACGCCTGAAGATGCCAGCGAAACCAGTGTCATTAGAGACTAAATTTGTGTGAATGTATAATATACTTTGAACGATTCTAATTAAATATTGTAATTCCACCAAGCACCTTCAGTTCGAAATCGACAAAATTACCTTAAATTGAAATTCGGCATAGCTGAAAAATATCAACAAACTAAAGCATGGGTAAGACAAAACACAAATATTTTATAATGATGTTCTATTTTTGTTCTAATTTAGTACAACAAACATATTCACTACGAAAAGTCAGAAATCATCAATACTGTTCTTAAAAAAATGTTCTTAAAAATGAATTTGACTATGGAAAACACTAAGCTGTCATTATCTCGAAACTAAAATTTTCTGATTGTCTTACTGGTGTGTTGATGTAGTGATATGCGTTATTTTATCTTAATTTTAAGTTCATATTAAGGAACCGTCTATAATTTATAAGTGCTAAATGGAATTTTCTAGTCGGCAGTCGAGCGATTGATGTTCTTGAATCTTCGTTAGGCTCAGGTTTCAAGTCACGCATTTGAATTCCTTTACTGGATTTGGTTACAGTGATTTTTTTCTTTAAGGTTTGTCAAATTTAATGGAAGAAGAGTGAATGAGTAGATATAATACAAATCGTTTCAAAGACGTTGAGTTACCAAATTTACCATATCCGATTCTCATAAAAACAAATTCTGCTGTTATGCTTTGTACGGAGTTCATACACACTAGTAAATTACAATCCCGGGATCCCAGATCCCAAACAATTTTATGATCCCAAAATCCCAGTATTGTGATGGTATGTATCACATTTTTTCCTTTTAGAAAATCCTGTTCCAGGTTTTGCAAATTGGCGAGCAATTTTTTTAAGTCTGCCAGCGACCTATAATCTCTCAAAACTGAATCGCGAACTTTTTTTGTTGAATGATTAATACATGGACTCCGGAATTGGAAACATTGTGAATCTTAAAATACCGGGAATACAAAAAGGGTCCGAGATTGGATCCTTTTATACACACATCAACGTAATGATAAAAAATACTGAATTCTTACAAAAATATTCTCTGTATTGCAGTGTATAGTTTTATACTAATTCAAATACATCCAAAAAGGATCATTATTAACTCTCGCGGCTCGGAGACTAGAAAAATACTTCTCTGCCGATGGGGGTCTTTTAGGGACCCCAGTGGTTTCCTCATTATTGGCCTTATTCTTATGAATTTCAAAAAAATAAATAGTCTAAGGGCTTTAAAATATCTCTCTGCATCATTCCTCATACATTTTTTTTATAAAAATCCGTGTTTTTTTAAATAAATAATCATATTTTAAGTTGCGCTTAAAATATACGTCATTTCAGTGCAAATGTTAATGTGCTACTGACGCGCTTTGCTTTGCGGCGTTCAGCCTAGTTATCTTACGAACGATCGCTGATAAGCGGGCGCTTATCTCTTATCTTATCGTATTTAAACTACAAAAGGTCCAAAAAACTATGATATAAGAATACTTTAATTATAAACATTGTATCACCCATATTAAAATAGATATTTAAGAAAATGTGGGTATTGGGGTCGCATTTCTTGAGCTTAGAACCGGAAAAGATAATTTGAGTTCTGAGTTGTAAAACATATTTATAAATAACTACGCAAAAAGGAAGGTAGTAAGCTTAATGTTTTCAATTAAATAAAGTTCTATATCATCGGACTCTATCCTAAAACTATCTGGTTGAAAGCTCGGCGAACAAAATTTAGGTAGCTTAAAGCTTCAACGGAGTTTAGAAGTTTGGTTGATTGTGAAATATTAACAAACACGTATTACGGTTCGCTGATTACTTAGATGTAGTTTTACATTTTAACGCTATAACGTTTTATAAAAACATTTTTTTTCAACTTCATTATTTCATCGATATATTGAGCAAAACTTCTTATTTGAAATAAGAATTAATATCTACAACATATCACCATTGAATATAAATCAAGATATTATTATTTTATGAAAACTTAATTTTTGTCAACATGTTTTCTAAATATATATACTCTTATGGTGCTCAAACTCTTGTTAAGATGCATTATATTTTTTAAAAAATAAACAAAATCAAATGATTCAAATAATGCATGCAAAAATAAATACTTCGTTATTTTTACCTCACCGTATTTTAATCGTACATCAATATCAAAAGACAGGAATATTATCGATTTCTGTTCAAATAATTGGTTGTTTTTGATTTATAAAAACTCTCTACCACATTTTCAATCCTTAAATAACGGGAATAGCGAAAACAATTCATCACTAGTCTAATCCTAGCCCCATCCTTTTATTCCTATTCTTTTTAAAAAAGTAACAAGCGGTTTTCTAATATAAAAAAAACTTTTGTTGAGATACCTCGATTAGAATACCATACGATTCACACCGTGAGTGGACATAGATTAATAATAAAATAAAATAATATTTAAAAGAATGAAATTATTTTTACATTCAACAAATAATATTCTCTTCAATAAAATCCTGTTCAAGGATATGGGTAAAGCTTAAAATGTCATTAAAGTGTTTAAGTGGGTCCTTACTGCGTAGTTCTATTATCATTGAGTCATTGTTGAGTTGTTAACATACTACATTATTCATTGTATATTGTCTCGCTAGGAAGAGCTTTGAACAATACTTAACCACTTCCAGATCTTATCCAGCGGCTTACAAACGTTTGCAGTCGGTTAAACATTGTGCTGAGTTCGAAAAAATCTGAGAAAAATATTTTTCCATTAAAGTAAAATAAAAAAGAATGAATTAATTTCACTGTAGAGTGTTATGATATTATATTTAAGAATTAGTCAAAAGCATCTTTACATATTATTTTGTGTTAAATAAATAGTTTACACACTTAAATAAAATATTAAGACACTATTTTGTACTAATTTTTGACAATCATTTCCAACTCATTACATTACAAATTAATACAGTGCTATTTATGTATATTGAGCCAAATTGAAATATTAAGAGCGTGACAAACAATTGCAAATATAAATATGAAAGAAATTTAAATTAATATACAAAGTTTTCATATATTGAAAAAAAATATATTTTATACTAATATGCAATCAAATCTTAGAACAATTAAATTTGGGAGTCACTAATAATAAACGAAGGTGTTTCTAATTATTGTATTCTTAGAATATAATTTTTAATAAATATATTAATTGTATAATATAAACAATAATACAATGCCTTTCAATCATGAGTTGACAGTTAAAATGAACGTAAAAAGACAGTTATCACAACTATACTACATTAAAAAAATCCAATCAAAATTTTCATTTTAACGTTAAAACCAGCCATGCCATGCAATTGGAAAGTTTTTATATATGACACAATAGGTCTGTCACCGGATGCTTTTTGAAACATCTGGTATTGTTTTCAAAACTTTACTTAAACAAATATATTTGTGATTTTGTTTACTAACTGTGCAGCGCGTTGGCTTAAAATTGTTAAACTACTGATGCGAAAAATAAATGAGTCTGCTTAAAAATTCTATACCATATTAGTATGTGGTACATTTACAGTTATGTGGTATATATATCTAATCGATAACTTTACTTACTAAAATCTAATATTTGGGAATCGTTGACTTATGACATCAAAGCCCTTTTTGTGGTATCTGAATACAATATACAATTATTTGTGGTAAAGTAAAAGGCATGAGTAATTAATAACAATCTTCTAAATGTATTCAACTCGAATGTTTATAAATTTATTTCATTTTCATGTTGCCTTGAATGATATGTTTTCTTTGTTGGTTACTTTAAGAACTTTAAAGTATTCAGTGTATTGTTAATGCTTGGTGTAAATGAATTGTATTTTAAGAAATACGTTATTTAATTTGATGGAATAAATAACATGTTTTTTGATGGTATTAGCAATCTTTATTTATGTGAAACTCTTCATGAGTTTTTGTTTTCATACCACAGATATTATTAATGATACAATCGTATTAAAAATACGTATAATAATTTATTTCGCTCAAATCCTGGAAAATAGGCATACAAAACTGACGGTGAAAACTTTTATATTCCTAGTAATTTCATTCTTACCTAAGCCTTTTTGAGATGAATGTCTTCGCAAATAATTGTAGTCAAATAATATGATTAAGTTTATAGAATATTTTTTTGATTAGAAATTCATAGCAATATGAGTACTAAGAGTCGAATACACGTTTTATGAAATGTATCTACATCGTATTTGAAGCTGTGTAACATGGAAACGTTTTACTGACTCGCAAAATAATAAAATATTATTAATATATATTTTTCGATATATTGATAGACGTTTTTTCCTTGATATGTCACATAAAATGAAAGCAAAGAAAATCAAAACCAGAAATACCTTTTTGCCATCGAAGCGAAAAATAATCGTACTTAGCTAAACCGGAAGATGTAAGGCGCCGAAAAAACGATTTTTACCTTTTTATTAACACGTATAGCATTTAATTCTTACGAAAAATAGGAGAAGTCTTATAAAGCTATTTTTACAGCATTTATTTAATAGTATTTGACTGAGTATTTTTTAAATCAAATCGTGTTTAATATGAATATGTAATTATTGTCGGTAATTTTATTCTAGACATATACAAGTTTTCAGGAGACACATAAATTTAATTTATTCTACAACAATCTCTATCGCTTTCTATCACTATATAACACCACTTGAACTATTTTGTCTTTATATCTTTAAGGAAGTTAATAAAACAGGAAGAAACGACGTTTTAATACATCCATTCACTTCTTCATGATAAGCATAGCATATGTTCACATTATTGTATTACGTTAAATACAGTATGAAATATTTTTTTGTGATTAGAGAATCAAAACTATCAAAAGTTGAGATACATTCTTGAAAAAAATTAACGGAGATATATGGATGTTAAGTGGAATTTAATTTTCTTCTATCAAGCTTTTTTTCCCAATTTTTTATCATTAAAATGCTGTATATTTTCTTATTTTTTTCACGATTCGGGTTTGCCTTTCAGGATATTCAAAGATTCATATTCTCGTGTAAACTGAAACTGATTTCTTCTGTGTGCTTGAATTTCGGCAGCTGACGAAAGGTGAAACTTGGATCGTCAGAAACAAAACGCACAGAAGCGTACAAAACTTTAACGATATATATATTTTTTTTTTTAGAAATAAAACTTAGACTTAAAAAAATCAACAAACTTAATTAATTGAGTTTGTTGATTTTTTAACAGTACAGTTACATTATGACAATGAAAAAATTTCAACGGAAAAGTTTCTATAAATTTCTCAGCTGGTGTCATTTCAACCCTTGATAAAATTAAGCATCATTCCAAAATATAAAATGACTCGAAATTCAAACACAATAGTTGTTGTGATATGATAGGAATTAATTGAAAGGGCACAGTTATATCTGGAAAGGACGTCTCTGAGGACTCACTGTAACTGTATATGAGAAGGGTGAAAATGTAGCGTTACAAAAATACCCCCGAGAACAGCCTGCGATATATTTGTGTCCTGGCGATCAAGCAATTCGAATTGAATGAGGGCGTAAAACTTTCGCATGAATGCTCTTAGCTTGAAAGATTTATAACAAGCTTATTGAAACATTGCATACGCAAAATTTATTTAAAAAAGTCTTTGTAAATTTAATATACTATTGAAGTTATCATAGCATAAAACAGTTTAACACGTCAATTTCTTCAGATATGTTAAATATTTTTCGAGTTTATAAATGTATTTTTTTAAAAATTCGTATGTAACCATCATATCAATGACGTGTTTTTTTATAATATCATCGCTTCCACGGCAAAAGTACTCATTAGATTTTTTTTATTAAAAACTTTTTTAAAAACCGATATCGATATTTTTATCAAGTATATATTTTTAATCTCATTCTCAGTAAAATATTTTATATCGTTATAAAAAAAATATTAAGCGATTTTATTTTATAGGGCTCTTAAATGAAAAAAACTATAAAAGAACAATATAAACTTATCCCATAAATATAACACATTCATTTATTAAACCTATACTTTATTTTACTTTCATGATAAGCGAAAAAGCAATCGAGAATACGATACATTTTTAATCACAATTTATACCGAACACAATGGTTGACAACCCACTCCTACAAAGCTTAAACTAGTTTCATATTATGATTAAAAACACAAAACTTATGAAATTTTGCAAAAGTTTTTTTAAGCTAATTCCACAATGAGTTGTGTTTTATTTCTACGAGTTGAACTCACTCCACAAAAGATTGTTAAACTAATAAAACTCGAAAAACTTTTAATAGAATTTTGTATCAAGATATTGTTTTGTGCCGATAATCTTTTTTTCGTTTTTTTGTTTTGTTAACGAATATTTTAAAATGTCGCCAGCGTTACCTGCGCGTAAATTATTTATAATATATTATTTTAATTTATTAGGTTTACTTAAAATAAATATCATTTATTAAGTACACAAACTCTTAGAATTCTCTGAAAAATAAAATGTAAATTTTCAATAAGAACCCAAAACAGGGAGCCTATCTTTGCCTCTTGAATTTTCTCTCTATTGTCGCTTACATCCAGCCCCTAAATCACTCTTGATGCTGTCAACTGCCTCTTGTGGTTTCTTCATAAATTGTTTATTATAACACTCTCAATAAAAGAGTATCGGCAGTCTAAATTTGTTTTTTTTAGCGAAGCTGATTTCAAAGCCTTCAAAAGTTTGTTTTATGTAGAAAAGAAGGGTAGATTTATGAACTAAATTTAGGTTTTATAGAAAAATATAATCCTCAATCGTTCAAGTACACGGATAAACTTGAAAATGCCAAAAAGCGAAACCCGGGTCGTAAGTGACAAAACTTTTGTGAATGTACATAATTTGAACGATTCAAATTTAATATTGAAATTCCACTAAGCAACTTTAGTCGAAATCTTGAATTATAGAAAATAAAATCTGTTTAAAGCTATGGATTAAGTTTTTTTAAGTAAGAAAAAGTATTTAGAAAAAATCATGGTTTTTTAAAAATATTATTAGATAAATTAGGTACACTTTATTTTTTTTGACAATGATAGCTGTAAGCGAAACTAGCCCTGATCTTGGAAAATAAAAAGTGGGAATAAGTACAAAGGAATATTGTTTTTTTTTAATATAATGTTTTTCCACCGAGTATTGACAGTGAACACCCTAAAAGTGAACTATTTGAGTTATCAAAAATATATTTAACTTATTCAGATAAAAAAAGAGAAACAATCGATTTCAACAATGATATTTTACGAAAGAAAGCTCAGATACTCAACCAATCAGTACAGATGAGATTCATTTGGCTTCTTTTCGTCGAAAAAATATTACAATCAAAATTAATATACTTGTGGTCTTGTACAGAACTCTTTTAATTTCAGTTAATCAATTGAAACCTTGTTGCGATGTAATTGAAGATGAAAATATATTTAATAATCTAAAAGTAAATGAGATTATTTTATAGATCCATTTATTTCATAGATATATGAACATATTATGTATTGTGTGATATTTTGTATACAGTTTGTGTAGTACTAAAATAATAATACGCAATATTTTCACGACTTGTTTTATGACTATGAAAATTTTTAATTTCCGTTTGTCAACGCCATGATGGACGAAATTATCTTGAGCTCAGAATCTTTCTTACCACACTATAATCTGTTTTAACTATGTAAACATACTTAAAATCATGTTTTATAAGAACATGAACTACATTTGAAGCAAAATTGGTCAAATTGTGGTATAATTTATATTTTATGCGTGTTATAGGGAGACAAAATTTTATCTTGAATCCTGAAAAATTAATAACACCTAATTAACAAAATACTAACACTTTATTAAGATCAGAACTAGTTTTGCTTATCAGGAACATTTTCAACAGTTCATTATCATCATTTAAAAAATCACGTGATGAGCGAAACCCGTACAATTAATAAATGTAGAATAAGTACAAAGGAAATCTTTTATTGTTTTTCAACTCAATTGACAAAAAACTCCTTAAAACTTATGTTTTGAAAAAAGTGAAAACATGACTTTTAAGAAACGGTTTATAAGTCTCTTAAATACATTCAACAGTTTTCACTTTTCTTTTTCTTCATTGTGAAAATATCTAAAACAGTAATCGATAAGAAAATGTTTATATCAAACACACAAAAAATAACACATCTCACTAAACTACAGATTTTTACAAAGCTCTAAGTCGGCATAGCTTGTTTTGTATCGATTAAATGTCTGATGAATATATTTTTTTATAAATTTAGCTGTCGATAGCTCATATTTGTTGATTGATTTGTTAAAACGTGCGTAAAGGATTTATACAGATAATAAATTTGCTGTTTTTGTATTGAAAACAAAAAAAATATTGATTGATATAATTACGCATGAGTGAGCCTTTAATACATCAAAAGATTGATTGATATTTTATGAATTGATGAAAAAAGCATGTATTTATTACGTTTTTAAATATTTACAGCAAACATATCTGTCCATTGGTCGAGTGGGGAAAACTGAGTTTGTTTTACTTACTCGACAGACCTACTGCTTATAATATCGAAATGAAAACATTACAAATTATAATGAACAACCAATTTATAGATTTACATTCAAAAGTATAGCTGTTTAGGATGTTCACTATTTAATCATCTACTACCTGATCACAAAAAAAATGTAGTAAGAATGACCAGCTTACTAAAAGCCCCTTACTAGATGCATTATATTTTCACTGTCCATTCCGAAAACAGACTTTTAGAGACTAATTTGCAATCGGCTTATACAATAAAAAGCTGTGAAGAGATTAGGACATCCAATACCGGACTCTTTTTGTGATCCCGGGATAATTCATTCACCATGAAATCGTGCCGCAATTGTTTGATATTCTTGAAAAGTTTCGATGTGGGCGTTCGGGATCCCGGGTTGATCACAGTCATAAATTGAGAGATTCTAAAATTAGCTTGATAATAAATTCCTGATGACTTAAAAAATCTGGAAATTTACAGATTTCACTATCATTGAAAACTGACAGGTCTTTTTTTTAGCTCGCTGAATCATTTGAAAAAATTGCTTTTTGAAAAAAGTTGATATTTTGAAAAAATAAATTTTCGACTTGCACTATTGTTGAAAATTGTGAGTGCCCTTTTTATTAGCTTGATAGCTGATTTCTAAAGATTCAGCTTGCTGGTTGACTTCAAAAACCTTTTTAACAAAGTTACGACTGACAGTGACTTTAGCGCTAAATACTTTTTTAACCGGATTTAAATGGTTCATTTCATTCATTTCTTCTCTTAAATCTTAGAATAAGAACTAACACAATACTCGAATTACGGGATTGAAGGCCCTAGTTAAGATGTTCTTTATGATTAAAAACTATGCTCAATAGTAATAAAAAATATTTTTAAAAATCAAGCTATCCTTGTTTATGCTGGTTACAATTTCAAATAGGGTGCGATTTTGCAGCTTTTACCACTAATTCAAGCATTAATATCAGAAACCCTCTTCTGATGGGTAACTAATCCAAGTCGGTGCTTAGAAGTAATCGTAAAGGCTTAAATATGAGAAATTAGATAACCTTGAAATTGAAATAATTTATTCAAGGATTATAAATTTTGTATTGATTTCAATTACAGTAAATTGTTTCATACTCCTTAACCTTTTCTTATCGTCATTTTAAAGTTTTGTTTACTGCTTCGATCGGCCGTAATTCAAGCTCTATTACAACTTGAAAGCTTTTCAAAGCTGTAAATCAATATGATTAATGACTACTTTACTTATATTTGTAGTACCCGTTGTTATAATGGTGTCAGATGAAACATTGTTAAGCTTTCAACAGTTAAGGTTGTTCGCATATCATTTTAAAAACTATTATTGAAAAAAATACGAGTTTTACCGATTGAGATTAATTATAAAAAAAACCACACTCATTGTGACAAGCATTATAGCTTCTCTATTTTTAACTTAGTTGACTTGAAATCAAATCAATTTACAATGTTATTAAGTGTACATTTTTCAAATTTGAGTTATATGTATATTTTTTAAATAACTAACCAATGTTTTTATTTCTCTTTCTAGGTAAGTGTGCCTGTTAAAAAATCATTTGGTGCAGACTGGACAACTTCATAATAACCGTAAGATATAATAAAAAATAAATTTTAAGTATTTAAACAAAGTCTAAATATATTAAATGAAACAATTTACTTCTTCGTGAAATAGGTTTTTTCTATAATATTATATTTTATTGCAAAATACATGCGATTGTTTCATAAGAACTTCTGTACATAGGTTACCATACTACGTAAGGATTTATAATTGATTACTTCAACCGATCGCATTTATTTGTTCGATAAAATACACATAATATTTCTATTATTGATATTTTTAATTTTCTTACATTTTTATGGCGAACAAGACGTATTCTTAGTGGGAAAAAAAATTAAAAACAAAAACAAAATAAATGTTAGTATAAATTAGTGAAATCACTTAAAAAATTCTATTTTCTAAAAAACATACAAAAATTAACTCTTCGTGCTTTTTTTGAATATTATTTTTAAATTAAATCCAGTGAGCTTATATTTTAAGAAAAATAACATTTCGCAGAGCTCAAAAATATAATATTATAAAAATCTGTTATGAAAAAGGTGAAATGGAATGAAGCGTAAATTATTATATAATATACGCATTGGTGGATGATTTTCTCGAGGGTTGATCATGTAATAACTTTATCGTCTTTATTTTGTATAAATTTTGGCAAAACATATTTTCTGAATATAATTTTGAAAATACATTTTTGACAATTCTTTAGCATCAGTTGTTAAGAATTATTCTTTTTTTTAAATTATCAAATTATATTTATTAATATTATTGATTTTATTTATCAAAAAAATTGGGCTTAAAAAAAGTTTTTTTTATTTAAAACACAAATTGACAGATTGCAAATAATATAGACTTCATAATTTTTTTTAGTCAAAAATAAAGTCAGTACTAAGAGAATTTTTTATCGTTTTCTGTAATGTAGATTGATGAAAAAAGTTATGATAGTATGCAAACGGGGATCACGACATGAGGCTGGGATCAAAAAAATTAATGTCAAATTTTCTTCAACTTTTTTTTCTTCTCTGCCATCGTCAAGGAAAGATTAAACTTGATACTGTATCAATGGTAATCAATCTAAGTCAATCTCGAAAAATAAGATTATATTTTATGACCTTAAAAATATATTATAACACTAACGATATATATGTAAATACTAATTTTATTACTTTGAAGACGTATCGGAAAATCAACAATTCATAATTAATAATGTGTTGGGGTGTATGTAAGATGTTTTTGAAACTATTATGATCATTTTAATTTCGAAAGATTACTATTATTACCAGTATTTATCGTTTTAAAAAATAAAAGAACTTTAGAATAATTATTCTAAGCAAACATCAAAAATATAATGTTTTGATACCGATTAAATCTAAAATAATAAATTTTAATGTGTTCATCTTACGGCATTAAAAATATTGCATTGCACATTAAGAGTATTTTTTTTTTGAGCAACCCTTCTTTTAACTAGCGTTAAATAATTTGTTAAGGTTACAATGCTGAGTTCTTAATCGAGCTATTTTCGAAATCGTAAACATGAAAATTATCTTCAATTCTCTTTTATATATTTGCATAGCCAATACAAATTATTCATAATTAAATTACTGAAACAACTCAAGATTGTTGGATAAATTCGTAGGTCAATAAATTGAGATCAAGTATTTGCCGTTTCCAATTGTGCCCCAGTGAAGTTTCAATATTGATTATTCCGAAACTTGAAAAGACGGTCTCCGTGTTTATTTTAATTCGACTTTATTTAAATAAAGGGTTTTGGAAATGTCAAATTTACATTTTCTCTTAAAGGGAGAGTTTTGCCGTTTCAATTTTATACAGTCTCTTAGAAATATCAGCATTGTGTAAAATTTAAGCTAGAACTTTTAGAAAGTATTTAATTTTATAATTTGGGTAATTTTCTACATATTTTTGAACATAAAATAGTATTTTATATTTTTTACGAAAAAAAAATTGTTAGTCATGGCAACTGTATGGTTGATTAGTAGCACAGATGAATTATGCATAACAAATAATAAAATATTTTTAAAAGTAATAATTTATATATCTAATATCTTAGTTAGGTTGTTCGATTGGTCTCGTCATTGTTGTAACTTTTTACTTGATTGAGGTCATTTAGTTTTTCATCAATATTCTTTTTTTATCTTTGTCTATGGCTAAAATTAAAAAATACTTCTTCTAAGCAGAAAATTATGCAAAAACCACCACCTTTTGTAATAATAATTAGTTGCTGTACTTAACGCAAATAAAAATGTATTTTCATTTTTAACTGCTCAAAAGAAATATGCCAGACACACCATTTGAGTGACATATTGTAGATAGAGTCTAGACTCTAGAATATTTGATGATGAAACTTATTTTTGGGTATGTCCTGAATAAAAAACATATTTAAAATTTTCAATAACTCAAAACTCTCGCATGTGTTTTAAACAAATACAGTTTAAGTACATGTTTTAAGACTAGTTTATTTCATTGAAGAATATTTTGTTACCGAAAACTATTACACATAATATAGTTATTTATTTGTATTTAGAAAAAAAATGCGTAAAACCGTGTTTATGATTGATGGTAATTACCTAATGTTCTGAGACCATAGAAAGCTTACACTCAAGTACCGAAACGTCTAAAATAGGAGCTAGAAGAAAATATGAAGAGATCATTGTCGATTACAACAAAAATTAGCAAGATATTATTGCTATTTATCAAATGGTTAAAATCAGAATAACTTTGCATTGCAAATGCACCCCATAGGATTCCTAAGTTTAAATTTAGGTATTTAAAGGTTTGCGTTTCAATTAAACGCTTCAAAACTGATCGGGAACTATTTAAAAACATATCTATAAAATACAAATTAAACAATACAAATCGACTGTTCCTAGGTAAAAAAAAACAACCCACGCAGACTTTTTAAAATATTTTTGGGTTATAGTCAAACTATAAATAAGAAAATCATTGAAGTGCAAAAAAATGAGCAAGCTGGCGTTTTTTAACTCGATGTAATATAACTTTAATAAGTTGCCTAAGAAAACCCTATTTAAAGGTCAAAGAACCTCGTGGATACATATTTCACAGCCCCCCCCTTTTTTCAAATATTAAAGCTAAACTTAGATACTTATTCGGCATTTTCGGATTAAGTTATTTTGACAGATGGTGTATTTAGTTTTAAAAATAGTGATTATTAAATAAAACTACTTTAAAAAATGAAGGTTGATCCTTTTTACCTAAGTACATTCAAGGTGTCAAGTATAAATAATTATTCCGAATACATCCATAAAAAATTGAATGTTCTACATAATATTATATGAACGACTTCAGAAAGTAAATTTTAATTATAATATTGAAAATATTTTTAAAATAAAATTACTTCTCATTTTATCATACGACATTTATTTCCCTAATAAAAATATAATAATTAATATTTTCCAAAGATCTCTGTCGAGACAGTAAATTTGGTACTTAGAACTTTTCATATTTCCGCGTTTCAATTATTTATTCCAGCGGCGGCTCTTTCTTGTATAGGACGGGAAAGCCCCGGAAAGAAAACGTACTAACGTTTGTGAAAATTTATAATTGGACTTTTAGAATTTTGTAGGTTAGAGTTTGAATGAGTTTGGGTCGACTCAAATACACCAGCCCGCTGGATTGGTTTTTTTAAGCCTCAATGATTTTCAAATGCAGATTTTTCTCACTTATTGTTAACTACTATAATTATGATATGGCATAAATTATAATGATGGAAGCGTGGTTATTTCCATTAAGTCAACGATTATATTGTTAAAACAATTTTGAATGTTAAATAAAAGTCGATATTGACTGGACTTGTGTTGAATATACTCCCTCGCTAAACAAAGTTGATTTCTATCGTTCTGTTGTTTATTATTAGGTTTTATTACTACAAAACAAATAAAAAGCATATTAAAAAAAAAACATACCCGCTCCTAATGTGAAGCATTTGAAATTTGGTGTTTATCATATCAGAATTTTCTACGACAACTGAAAAGTAATCAGTTGCTCAACTTTTTTTGTGAAAGGAGTAAAGGTGGAAAGGTAGTGCTAATATATATATGGCTTATTAATTTCTTTAGGTCCTGTTTCTGGAATCAGGTGGTTGAGAACATTTTTTTAATATCACATACATCCATGTTTTTTTTTACAAGAACCGATTGAAAAAATATATTTATGAAGCTGTTCAATCTGAGATTCAAACCAGCAAACATCATAACCAAAGCCAACGATGTTGATTCCTTGACCACGGATCTGACAAAATTTATCTCTTCCAATAATAGTTGAAGAACAGCAAGATAAAACATTTGGTTTAATTAAAGTTAACGTATTATTTAAATTAAATTGTCTGAAGTAGTCAAACATGTAGATGTAATATTTATAACCAAAATGTTTAGCCAAACCTTTGTCCAAACGCCAATCGGATTGGTATTTTTGAAATTCCAACAATTCTTTGTTCGGTGAGTGGATCGATGCGAGAATCGTACCCGATGAATTCAAACACGGCTGTCGAAATGGATTGAACATTTCTGTGGAATAAATAATTATTGTGGAAACTCTCGTTTATTGTGGTTAAGTGTGATCAGAGAAGAATGATCGGGACTCTATTAGGAAGTCAATCAAATTTTGTGGAATTCGGAAGGCAGGAATGAAAAGCAATTTTAGAAATCGTGATTCTGAGTGACATGTTTTAATTTTATAATTCAAAGATAGTGATATTTTTTATTTTTCTCTGACACTTAAGAATAATTTATACGAAATATTTATTTATATATTTTTTAAAAGCATTTAAATTTAACTTTTTTATGTTAGTAAATATATTCATTTTAATAATTCATAATTCTCACTTGATATTTTATTTTAAGTATCTTTTCGGATACTGAGAAAAATATATAAAATTATCTTATATTTCATTTTAAATTTCAGTAAAATTTGCGTTACATTAAAAAAATTGTCACTTGTGGAACACAGTTCATCTCGTTTAATATTTAAAATTGTGCTCGCAATTAGTGATTTGATTTCTCTATATTATTTTAATTTATAACATAACTTGAAGAACAGTTAACCAAGCTCTTATTTTATTTTTCTACAAAGTTATACTGACATCCTAAGAAAATAATTAACTACTGTTATCATATTATCATTTAAACGAATTATATTAAGACCTCTCTAGTTAATTGAAGAAAAGCTTTATATAATATTTGATACTTTTCTCGACTTCAAATGCATCATATTAATTAAAGACAATTTTATATAATATACCATATAATAAGTGTTAAAAAGCGAACAGTTACATATGTTTTACGAAGAATAAACACTATTTCGAGAGCCTATCTTTAAACCTAGGACGATTGGTAACCAACAACGAATTTTCTTTATCGCAGTCATACTACTACTCATAACTTGACTACTATCCTGATATACAATCATTTTTCAACTAAATTCTTCGTTTGTTGTTGAAATGTTCCATATTTCGAGTGAAAATTTGAAGGAAAAAACAAAATAGTATGACAACTGAAGTTTTATCTCAAGTTGAATTTATTTGTATCCATATCGTATTTTAGTCAATTTATGCTGATTAATCTATATTATTTTTTATTATATAATAATGATTTTATTTCAATGATCCAAAGATGAAAGGGTAGTTTTGTGGTTAAAACTTGATCTGATATTATTGATTTCACAATTCCACTGTTATTTCAATTATCACTTGATGCCTGTGGAAATGTTAATTACAACGTAGAGTGAAGACTTGATTAGATTAACTAATGAGTAACAGCGCGCAAACTCACTTTAGTGGAATTCTGATGGAGAAATACCATCAAGGGAAGCATAAACCGATATGTTTTATTCAAAGTTATGTATATTTGATTGTGGTTTATGTGCTTTTTCAGTTTATATACATTGGCAACTGTAGCTGTGTGTTCACTTTTACATCTATATTACTAAATAGTTTCTCTTCGTTTACAAAAACCAATACATATTTTGATGAAATGATTATTTTGACTGTTTGAAAATCTTTACACTAGTACAGTACGAACTGTATAATACAATTTTATTATGATGAATAATTGTGACACATTTTTTCAATCCTCTTTTTATTAAGGTTAGGGAAATAAAAGTGCGATTAAAAACAACTTATAGTCAAATTGCCTCTGTCTGAATTTGGCTTAGTTTTATAATTTGGAAAACACAAAAATATTATGATTGTCCTCACGTTTGAATACAAAACTAAATAATTATTGACTATTTTTTAAAATACGACCATTCTGAGCTTTGAACATTTGACTCCACTAACTAACTGTTATACTGGAATACTTGGTTACAGCACTGGAAAAATAAAATAACGGTATGGTATACAAGTAATTCCCAAAATTTACAAAAGTTTACGTTTGTTACTACTTTATTATTAATATTGTTGTTATTATTATTTACTCAATTAGTTTTAAACCGATTAAATTTTACAAAACAAGACCCTTAGATACAACTGTGTCCAGTTTAAAAACAATGGTGAATCATTCATTGAGGACAATACAGCAAAATGTCTTGCCCTTTTATAACTGTTAAGTATACAGAAATTTGTTGGGTAAAATTAGTAAAAAAATTGATATGAAATTTTTTACTCATTTCTTACATATATGTATGTACACAATAAAAAAATAATTAATTTACTAGACATTTCAATATGTATTCAGTTTAACTTTTCCGGTTCTAAGCTCAACAAATGTGACCCCAATACCCACATTTTCTTAAATATCTATTTTAATATGGGTGATACAATGTTTATAATTAAAGTATTCTTATATCATAGTTTTTTGGAACTTTTGTAATTTATATAAATACGCGATAACGCGATAATGCGATAACGAGATGAGCGCCCGCTTATCAGTGATCGTTCGTAAGATAACTTGGTTGAACGCGTCAGTAGCAAATTCATATTTGTACTGGAATGACGTCTTTTTTACGCGGAACTTAAAATATGGTTATTTATTAAAAAAAACCACGGGTTTTTATAAAAATATGTATGAGGAATGATGCAGAGAGATATTTTAAAGCCCTTAGACTATTTTTTTTTTGAAATTCGTAAGAATAAGGCCAATAATGAGGAAACCACTGGGGTCTCTAAACGACCCCCATCGGCAGAGAAGTATTTTTCTAGTCTCCGAGCCGCGAGAGTTAAAAACCTTGTTTTTCAATTATTTCATTCAATGAAACCAGAACACAATAAGTATATTATATATTAAATGGTATAGCGTAAATATTTTAATGACTCCTCGCTGCATTCGCAACTGTACCGAAAGCTCAAGTTTATGTGCAAGGCTTTAAACTTTAAGTGCAGAAAGTTGCAATTTCTTTAATACTAAGAAAGCGTTGAGTTATAATAGAATTTGTCTGAGAGCTTATCTTAATAGGTCGTGTATTTAACTAAAAGCTTTAGAATACACATCAATCAAATTTACTTACTTAAAATTAATTTAACTATCTTGGTCGCTTATATATTACTTAACGCATAAATATAACGTGATTAATTATATTAACAAACAGATTCCTGTCGTAATATGTTGTTTTATTAACGGAAGTAAAATATTATATACGATATAATTAAATATTTTCTAAGGATAGAATAATTTTAATTAAAACTTTGTAAACTCGTTTTGCTTAGGGGCGTTCATATTTAATGGACCAGGTGGAGACTTTAACAATTTAACTCTATCATCGTCATGTATTAAGAAGATTCTTTGTACATGAATTCAGCTATAAAATTATTTAAAAAACTTTATAATGAATTTTAAAGGTAAAAAAAATATCTAATAATGTTTTTATTTAGCATTACAAATAATTAACACAGAAGTAAAGAAATCATCATGGTGTTATGTATACACAACATCAACCTCTGTGCTATGTTAATTCCCTATGACATACTTGTCACAATAAACCTTTCAACGGACTTAATCAATATTCAATTCCCTTTTCCTAAGTTTAAATTGAGAGTTCAAATCGAACGGCCGAACAGCTTAGTAGAAACTCCTTAATACTCACATCGATATTATTATGATTTAATAAGATTAAGTGGTTTATTATAAAGTTTATAAACTATGTATGTTATAGAATAAAGTTGAAAGAACATTTAAATAATAATAATGTGTTTTAGTAAAAATAATCCATAACAATAATAATAATAAAATGATTTTATAATTCATTCAAATATTCAAAACAAAATTGTTTTTATTTACCTTTTAAATTGTTTTTTTTTTATAAAAGTATGTTTTATTTTTTTGTTAATCTACAGGTTGTATACCAAATTATGAAACGCGAAGAAATTTGTAATAATTAACCTTAAGATGCTTCTCAAAGAGGCGAAGCATGAATCACATTTTTTTACACTACCTGTGGAATAACAAAGGTATCAGATTGTTCAAAAGAATATCTCCTCTGAAGTAAGCGCCGAATCCATAGAAAATATAATTGGTTTGGTTTGATAACTTTAAAAGAAGTTCTGAAAAAGCGATAATTAAATATTCTACTCCAGAAGCTACATTGAAATTTTTTTCGAAAATTTTGATTGTTATAAATAAAATATGTGTTTTATAAAAACATTTTTGATCTATGTGAAAAATATTTTTTCTTTGTTTGAATCAAAATGAAGACAGGTATTCAAATTTTGTGAATTGAATTAATTTCAATGAATTTTTTTTGAATAAAAAAACATCTTTAAATACGAATAAAAGAATTATTTAAAAAATATTCTTAAACGTAATTTTTTTGTTGTTGTTGAATAGAACGATTTCATTGTGCTGAAAAAATCGTTGCGAATTTCGCATATTATTATGACAACGTTCATTCTCAGTAAAATGCTGAATATCGTAACGCAAATTTTCTTCCGCAAATCAAGATTTCTCGAGATTTTAATATCTATTTACAGTACTGTTGGGTACATGGCGGACCGATTAGCGTTGTTGGTTTCCGCGCCGAATCTCCCGTGTTCAAGTACCAGTACAAACAGCATTTTTTCGATCGATTTCTGTTTAAAGGCATGGGTGTTTGTGATTAGGGTATCCAATCCCGGAGCCTTTTTCCAATCCCGGGATTTCGGGATTGATAAATTTTCAATCTCGGGATTGGGATTAATTCACCGAGGAATTTGAAATCTTCGATTTGGTATAATTTTCCCAGAATTGTCGCAAAACCTCGTTGCCAATTTCGTCTCACTTTTCGGGGTTTACTCAAAATTTCTCAATAACGAAATCCCGGGAACACGCCCATATCAATCCCGGGATTTCGGGATCAGAAAATTTAACGGAATCCCGAGATTACGGGATCTCGAATCCCGGGATTGGATGCCCTATTTGTGATGTCTAAAAATTCACTTTTACGCTTCTGATCCTTCAATAACTGGGCGTGGCGAGAGCGATTAGTTAACATACTGTCCTTTCCTAGCCGTATCCTTCTATTCTTACTACTATCTTCGAAAAAAAGAGGTTGAGTGACTGAGTAGCAAATAGTTCTCGTAGAAAAACTTCTGTTGAGATACCTCTATTAGGAGGCCATATGCATCACATTGGTATCATATATTACTTTTAGGGTGTTCACTGTCAATACTTGGTGGAAAGGCATTATATTAATAAAAACACAATAATCCTTTGTACTTCATTCCACTTTATTTAATATGTCAGGACCGGTTTCGCTCATTACGAGCATCGTCAACTGATAAGAAATATAGCAAATATAGAAGTATAAATAGCACTGTTAAATTATATTTCTTATCAGTTGACGATGCTCGTAATGAGCGAAACCGGTCCTGACATATTAAATAAAGTGGAATGAAGTACAAAGGATTATTGTGTTTTTATTAGTATCATATATTATCAAAAATAATTTAAGATCAATTATTGCAGGACAAAAACTCAAGGTGAAGTGACATTGATATAATAAATCTTGCACAATCAACACTTACTATTAGCTTCCATAGGCGAGAGTTAACGAAGAAAAACTATTCCTAAAGTCTGAACCTTCTGATTGACTGAAAACTTTATCAAACCCAGATACTAATATTTTGTTTTATATATTTTTTTATAAATCAATACACATTTATCAAAAGAATCGATGCTTACTCATTAATTGACAGTATTTATTATGATATATTAAACTGTTTATTTGATTCCTACCATCATTTTATTATTTTCAATGAAAGTGATTGCTTACAGTTATTTTCACTATGCGTAAAAATGCGCAGAGTTTCACAAAATTTAATATTTCAAACAAAATGTCCAGTCTAGGGGAAGGTCAATTTATTTAACAAAGTCCTTTTTTATCTCTGGGGACACTATTAAGACCCTCGTTTGGTTAACATGCCTTTTAACATATGCATAAATTATGCTTGAACCGCCTAAATTTTTGACATAAATAAATATTCATTTGCTCACAAAGCGTGAATTTAATGACAATTATTTTGGAAGCCGACCTTATTATATCTTCAACTTTGAATCTTAAAATTCGTATTAAAACCCTAGTTCAAATAATCACCAGTATAATAATACTAACTAAATAAATTTATCCAGACCTTTCTCAGTTATAATTAAGTTTGAAAAGCCAATAGACGTTTACGTTGTATTTTCTGTTTTCGCACACAATTGAAGTGGTTTTCTTTGGTACAAGTTTTTTATTCAGGCACTTTAAAAGCATTGTAATTTAAATCACCAAAACGTTATTCAGTATTTGAAAGTGATACTCTTTAACAACTACTGATTTTTGGACGGCTCAGCTTTTGTTTGAAAAAAATAATTTTACAATATAAAGTATAAAAAATAATACAATATACAGATTAAAATTAATTTTTAAAGTTACAAGTAAAAAATATACGTTATTTAAAGCCATGGTTGGCTTCACATTATAGAACATTTACAAATTTTCCATCAATGTATTAGTTCAATAAAGTATTATCTTTAAAACAGTATTAACGTCATAGTTTCTACAAAATGCTCAGCGTTTTTCTTTTAAATACAAATACACATGTGTCACTATGATTGAACCTTTTATACATGACAATAATGATTGCGTTATGTAAAAATTTAACAATCAAATAAACGTATTTTTATTAACTGATAGTTGTGGGTTGCATTGAGACAATTTTAATATTGTTCTGCATTAAATTTGATTCGTTAAAGTTTTATACACTTTCATACGTTTCGTCACCAACGCCCGACCATATGACCCAGTTTTAAGTTAAAAGTTACATATCTTAATGATATTTTTTTCATTTACTAGTTATTTACCTGTAAGCCGCTAATGGAAAGAATTATATAGCGTTTACCAGTTATTAAAATTTGACGGCAAATTGCGATTCCTATACAAAAAGTGTTGGAGCGTATATAATGTCAACGGTTTAAATTTAATACGAAATTTTAGCTTGCACCTTCATTCAAAATCTTAAATTATTCCACTGATTTTTTTATGCATTATTCACTTAAAACCATTGATTACATATAAGCTTTATGAAAGTAAGACAGCGTACGTGAATAAAAAATCTGAAATTCTGTTCAGCTTATATAGTTGTTCACCTAGATTAATTTCCGTGTAAGCATTTCTGAGCGTTTAAATGTTTCAACAAAGGGATATCTCGCATTCACTCACCCGAAAATAATTCAATGAAACTAATATCGCCAGATTTTCAATAAATAATTATCAAACTCCGAAATCGTTGGTATCAAGTTACCGAGAGATACTTAGAAAATAATAATTGTTCTATTGGAAATTTATTGAGCAGTGAAATTTATTGCTGAGTTTGATCAGGTAACATTAATGTGTTGATACTATAGGTATTAAATGTATTTAAGTGTTGCAAAGCTTTTGGAAGACGCAAACGTTTCTCAGTTTTGTAATTTGTAAGCGTTTTCAAACAGATAATTTATTTGTGTTGTGTAAATCAATTTGTGTGACAAATGTTTGGTTACAAAGTCATAAATTAAATATAATTTGATATAGTTTCAAAGTGTTGCTTATTAATATTAATACCAAGTAAATTAATATGAATTTTACAACAGTATCGACAGGCATATAAAGATTATTTTGTTTCTCAGGAAATATCAATTTTATAATGGTAGGATTTTTTCTCTCTTTCATTAAAATTCAATGAAGATAATAATTAAAAATGTTTTTTCAAAGTCTCCAAAGCATAAATTTACAAATATATATTAAATTTAAATTTAATTTAATTAACAAAAGGTATTCTTTTACTTTTAATTTTCGTTTAAAATCATTAGCGACAAAAAACGTAATTAAAATTTCTTTCATACTCAATTTTACTACCATTTTTTTTATTGAAAGATCCGTTTTAAATTTGATATAAAATTAATTAGATATAACAACAGTTCAGTCAATAGCTCAAATTTAAAAACGTCTTTTTCATTTTCATCCCTACAATTTTTTTGACTTAAAAAGTTTCACTATCGTGTAAAAAACGCATTGAAAATATTATAAAAATTGAGAAAATTTGTACGATTGATAGACATTATTTATTAAAATTCCATAACAAGACTGCAGCATAATAATTTAATGACTTAAAAAGAGCCTTAATGATAATATTTACAGCTTAGAGATAAAATGTTTGGTTAGTTGCACATAAAGTAAAGTTTATTTTACTGGAATTTTGATCAATATTTCAATGTTTGTGTATGGACATTAACAACCATAATAACCTTTAATTTTTCTCAACTTATATACAAAATATTCTCAAGCCTAGTTTGAAACACTCAAATGCAGTCAAGTTTCACTAGAAGCATAGTGTTGACAGCAATATTTCCGCTAGCTTCTGAGCTAAATCAGCAAATTTTCAACACCGCAACTTTTTTAGCTTTACGGTATCGCAACCCACTAAGCAAGTTGTATATAATAAAAAAAACTTTACTAAAAGTACTCTGAAACCGTGTACATATTTCCACTTGACATGAATACCGACTTATCTTGCTAGATGACCAAACATTTCCAGACTGAGCAATTTCTCGTGAGGCAGCAACACTTTACTATTATTCCTTACAATGTTGATGCGGAATTACAGGTTGATATTAAATATATTTTGTAGGGCTATTGAGTTTGCTTGTACTGGTTTATCAATCGAGTTGTAACATAATAAATATTCAATCAATTGATTTTCTTCATGTCGCAACTTTCTTCTTTGTATGCCGGTAAGAATGATAATTTCATTGGAAATAATGGTTACTAAATATAAAAATAGTAGCGATCAGTAGTATTTCGAAGGCTTTTTTAAATTTATTTTCTCATTCAAACTTGATCAATACGACTCTTTAAAAAAACCAGGGCTGTTGAGTCGTGTAAAAAAAAAGAATCCGAATCCAATGAAATTTTTCAATAATTTCATTTTAACTTATATATAATGTATACCATCAGATCATCTTTAGTTAGCCAAGCATGAAATGTCGACACTTTGGTCTATTTCGTTTGAATACACATCAATTAATATATTTTTCAAAAAAAATCGAGCCGTTCATTTTTCACGACTCCGGCCAAAATACCGCGACTACGTGACTCCGACTCCACAGCCCTGACAAAAATACATGCAGTAAAGTGATTTCAAGGGTTAGCCTGTATTTGTTCTACAAATAAAAATAGTCTGGAAATAATGAGACCGCTTTGCAAGCTCTCGTTGAAAAATCATACTATTTTCAAATCATTGAAAATTTTAATTTTGGCAAGTTTTATTTCTTTATAATCCCTATTTTTTATTGTATTAACAGTTTGAAAACATAAATATATAAAATTATATATGTGTCAACCATCAATATTGTTCAACATAAATATTTACTAGTGAAAGGATAGTATTTGTATAAAAACGAAGAAAAAAAAGTGTTTAACGTAACAATATTTTTACGATATCATAGGAATTATCATTAAAACTGAATTAATCTCCTGGTTACTTCAAAAATTAAATTTAATTCAGATTATTTATGCTAATTTTAGCTGACTGTATTCCGCCGATGAAATTTTTGGTTTACAGATCATTAAATAAGAATAGCATTTATATCAAAGTGATTATTATAATATATCTATAGTTATCTATATCTATAGTTAATATCTTTGTAATATATAAAAAGGAGAAAACTCGAACAATTAGAGGCTTACGTGTACTACTAATAGAGTAATACAGAGTATCATTTACCAAAATAATCTGATTGAAACCAAACTTTGATGCGGTCTTGCGCGTGTTGATATTGTGACCTGATTACCTCGTGACGCGTCACATGAAGGGTGGTAAAAAGCAGGAGCGCATGAAGTGTGGGCGAAACGGCGGGGCGTTAAATGTCAAGGGGCGGCAACTGCTCTCATGCTTCGCTTTCTATGCGATTCACTCTTCAAGACTTAGCGGGTCAAACGCTTTGGAATTTCACGCTTCGTATCTATGCTATCAAAAATTACCATAAACTAATGAGTTTTATTAACTTGGGTATTTTATCGGAAAAAAAATCATTTATTTTTTCGATTTTTAAAACTTTTCTCTGAGATCTAGTAATCAAATTATTCATTATTAAAGCTGAGATGCATATCAATTTTCGGTTAGAATTTATTTCCTTCCTTATGGTTCATATTAACTTTCTTTTTGTTAAAAAAAAAACCAGACACTAAAATATCTTTCTTTTTTCCTCTGTATAAGGCTAAGAATATAACAAAAAGAAAACAGTTTTTTTTAGATAATTAGAGTCTCACGTAAGGTTGCAGAAAAATCCTTTATTGGAAAAACAGATAATAAGTCTCTTTTGTACGTTAAAAATAGTCAGAATTTAAAAAGAAAAGCAAAGCCGGTAGAGTCGAAATTAATTGGTTACTTTTAACGCGTTAACTGTTAATTTTTTATAAAATTAAAAACATTAAAGACAATTTAAACACCAATTACAAACATGCTATTTTGGATCGAGACCGGTTTCACTCATCGCAATTATAATCAACTATTTATTTTTTTCGTTTTTAGCTTAAAGAATATGTGAAATTAATACAAAAAAATGTCTTTTTAAAGTTTAACTAAAAATAATTGATTTTCGTATACAATTATGCCAAAAAACTGCTGTAAAAATTGTTTTCTTGGCTATTGAGGAGACGGCAGTATAATATTTTTGTTTTTATGTTTTATGAAATGTATACAAATTAATAAACTGAAGTACTTTATTGGTAGATAGTTAATTGGTAAGTACTAGCACCTCAAATATGAGTTAATTTTCAACATTTCACAAATAGTTATTATTCTAGTATTGATATTTTATCAATTTTTGGGATAACGACGTTACCAAATTACTGCTGGTATACTGAAATCTTGGGGTTCGAATTATTAATTAGTATAATTGTAGCATTAGAGCTGATATTCTTCTTATTGACTAACATACATTATATGGATAATATTATACGCAAACGGATTCTGTCAGTCTTAAAATAAATAAAAAGCATTTTAATAGATACCGTTGGTGGTTAAAACAGTTTTTTTTGATCAAATTATTATTCTACGAAACTGACTGCTCTTCTTGTACAAATCCAATCACCATAAATAAGCTGGCTTCATATTTCAAGTTTTATGAGTGACTACTTACTAGAAACTACTGCGTTGTGCATTTCTGCATACAAATTGAATTATCTCCTCTCGACTGGCGTTATAAATCTAATTTATTCCCTTAGGAGAAGAAGCTGCTTGCGTACTTTGATAACTGCAAACTAAACAAAAAAAATCAAACCAAGCTTTGTTACATTTCAAATTACATATAACTCCAAGATCATAATAGCTTTTGTTATTATTTTTGTTTTAAAGTAAGTACGACTTCTCCTGACTTATATTTAATTTATATGTTTTATCAGAAGATAGACACCAAAACAACCCTTTGTTACGAAACACTCAAAAAATGTACTTTAAAACTGTCCAAGTCGAATTCAATATTTAATTTAATTTAGTTAAGAAAAAACACAATATTCCTTTGCACTTAATTTCCACTTTTTATTTATAAAGATCAGGATCGATTTCACTCATGGCGGGCATTGTCAACTGAGAAGAAATAAAATTTAATTTTATAGTTATTTATAAAAAAACAGATTGAAATGAAACGGTGCAGTAAACGATTGACAAAGAAAAGAATTAACAAATTACAGTAGAAATTATCAAAAAGTGATTTTACATGTAAGAGGTGTTAGCCATTGAAATTTGTGTTACTTTGAGCCATGAGCAAAACTGGTTTTGATCTTGATAAATAGAAAGTGGAAATCAATGGACTTTTCATAATATAATGCCTTTCCACCAAGTATTGACAATGAACAACCTAAAAGTGATTTAATTAAGTGACATATTTCAATACTTTTTCATTCATCAAGATGTCAATGATGCTACATATAAGATAAATGAAAACTTCTTTTGTTTTTTGAGTTTCTACTAATTAAAGTTTCTTCTGTAAAAAAACAATGTTCCTTTTATTGGTGGCATGTCTAGACAGTAACTAATTTTCTTCCAGAGTTCAAACGTGATTCTAATGGGAATGACTTAGTCACGATGTTTTGTTCTATTTGGCTGATATCTAACTAAAGCTTAGACGAAAGCATCGCTATCCTTGATTTAAGCTTGTTCAAATTTAACGAGATGGTGGTTTTCTTTTATGTACTTAAAGCAATTCAATTAGATTGTTCTTTCGACCAAGAACGTGAGTTTTATTTAAACTACTTACTCAAATGTAAGCTACGATGTTAAGTATTTTCAATTACAAATAATTTAAATATCTTCCGTACGAAATGAAAACACTTCATGTAGAAAAAGTCGTGTTTTATGGTACTTATATTCAAGCATCCTTTTTTTTTGCAACAAGCAAAATAAACGAATTGTTCAAATTCGATTTCTTTTTTTAAGCACGTGAAATACAAAAATAGATATTATGAGTGGGTTTAATGAAATGATTTTGGATGACTGCATAAACTCATGTCACAAAACGCTATTTTTCTTAATCTTATACGATGCGATAAATAAAATTTAAAAATATTGTATAATAAGTTTTATCTTCTGAATTGTTGTTTGACAAGAGGAAAAAGTACATTCAAATTATACAATAAAGAAGCTGCTTAGCTCTAAAGATCGTGTGATACCAAAATCGCTTTAAAGTTTTTTTAATAATTATGTATATTAAATGCCAATTTAAATACTTTAAATAAGAGCAATGTTTTGTTGACAAATAAACTGAGTATTTTTTTAATCCATGTCCGCTTCGAATGCTGGGCTTATGGTTTTCTAATGGAATTATCTCTGGAGAAGTTTTTTTTACGAGAAATACTTGTTTCTCATTTACCTAAATTTATTTTTGGAAACGAGTAGATATAAAAATAATATGGACGGACCAACCTAGCGGTTACCTATTTACTCTCGCTACGCTTCGTTATTTTAAGATTGAATGAGTAGAAAGGAATCTTCAGACATAACAATCATCCAAATCAAAAAAGAAAATACTGCTCGGACTTTTTGTTTGAATTCGTAAATTCCGTCACGGAAACCATTGGCGTTAACCACTGCACTACCCCTCGATTGATACAACAATTATTTATACTTGTTTTATATATTTTTGACCAAAGAATATTTTTAATAAAACAAAACCTTTAATTTTATTTCTAACTTGAATCAAATAATGAGTTTACAAGCTATGAAATACATAAACAAATAAATAATAAAAATTCCGTTTCGTAATCGCATTATAACAGAACTAGAGGTGTGGATAAAGGTCCGAAGTCCCTCCTTAGAATTTAAGATTAGATAGACGCTGATTCAAAAACATTGAGCGCAAAGGGTTAATCATGTAATCGGCTTTTTGTCCTTTTGTAATCTTCGCGTTCACGCTCTGTTTATCGGACACTAAGGGTTTTACGTTAGAAATAAGAGGAAGTGGAAGCGCTTAAATTATATAAATCTTAGCTAAATATTTTTTTTAGTTACGTTATTATTAACGTTATTTTGTTTAATGATAAATGTAATTCATGTACTGTAAAATAATTATATTTAATATTATTTTACATATTATTGTTTGGGTAAATTAAATAAAATTGTGAGCAGCTGGCTATTTGAAAGACTATGTCCAGTTCGGATACGGTTACTCTGACTTTTTGATATAGCAATGAAATATGTCTAAGATAAACAAGTTACTAGCATCTTATCTGCATTGCAATTTTTTTATAAACAATGTTAATTAGCTAATCGCTTTCTCTACGTTTAGTGATAACTTTGTGATCCCAAAATCCCAGGGTTGTGATAGTACTAATTCCAGATTTTGGTATTGAGAATAAGAAATGCAAAAATCTCGATTTTTTTTTTGAAAACAGACAACTAGGCAAAATTTTTGAAAATAAAGTCCCGAATATCTCACAATTTTATGGTGAATCTTCAATCTCGGGCTGGAAAATTGTTGAATCCTAAAATCTAGGGATTAGATGCCTTAAACGTAACGTACGGAAGTGTATTTTTGAAGACCGATAACGTTGTCTTCACAAGCGCATACTACAAAAAAACATATTGCAGAGTTTCCTTTCTGTACTCTGTAAAATATCAAAGAGCCGTTTAGTATAAAAATGTACTCCAGACAAAAATCTTCGTTTCAATATCAAGCATAAAATTATACATAAACCGTTTGTGTTCTTTTGTTAAGCACCATTTTCAAAATACTGCCCTAGACCGTTACGACTCAATTAATATGGAACTGACATAATAATGTAAGCTAAAAAATGTTTTTGTTTTCATTTTTATATATTATATATTTTATATTATATTTACATAGTTTAATGTGTGTAAAGAGAGTTTTATGCTTACGCAGTTGTAAATAAGACGCTAAAATAAGCTCCCGCAAAGATTGCAAAATGACAAAAACATCCCCGTGAAATATGTGCCAAATTAGAATTAAGAAACCTACTGAAACACACATGGCAGGGCTGTTAAACATTCCCATCAAAATTAATTTTACTATATAAGCCGCGCGGAGAAAGGAATTGATAGCTTAAAATAAGTACGCAAATGACGTAGTAAAATCATTTTATTTCGAGTATGAGCGATCATGTATGGAATAAAGTTTTATGGAAAAACAATATTTTATGTATTGCTATAAATAAAATGAAAAACAAATTATAAGGAAAGTGATACTAAAAGATTTAACTTTTACTGAGTTTTAAACTAATTGGCAATTGATTATTACCACTGCGAGCAGCTTTTATTATAGATTTTGAAAATTTAGCACTCGTTTACAGCAAAAACGATTATTTTATAAAGCCTTCAAATTAGTTACTAAGTAAACAGAACATAAAATTGAATTGTATACTAAGTGATTAATCTTTTACTACAAACAAAGATTATAACTTTTCTTGCTATTTTTCTTTTTATGCCAGCAGCAGTATTGCTTAGGTCAGCGTCATATGGAAATATAATTTAGCTTAAACTACTCATTAGCAAATTAATTCGACTGTGTCGAGATATCAAATACACAATTGTCTTTTCATCCAACAATAATGAAGCTGACATTCTATTTAATATATATAGGCCTAATAAAAACAATTCGGGGGCTTAAGATCACAGATGCTTATTTTGATTTAAACTCGGATTTGGCTAAGCCATACTCATATTTAATTAAAAAATATATCCGATGTCCGCAAACCATCGCGTGACTTGCCCTGATTTAATAAATTCAAATTTTCTAGGATATAAATTCACGGAGGCTTTGCTCTTTAGTTGGTCTCGCTTAAACCATTGTGTTGTTGCGACAACAAAAGATTAAGAGCCCACTATCTGGCTGGCGTGAAATGAGCGCCACTTTTCATAACCCTGCCACAAGATGGTAGGGGCTTAAATTATATTCTGTGATATAATACTTCAAAGAGTAATCGCAAAACGTCTTATAATGGCTTCGGCCATATTTTTAAAGCTTGCTCAAAGAAGACAAGATTTTTTTGATGGTTTAGATTCTTTGAGGGGTTTACTTTTTGAAAGTCCTTTTTTATTTTCAAAATAATGATGAAAATAAGTATTAATTGTGTTTTTCAAGTTTATGAAGATATAATTTTGCTGTTATATCTGGCTTATCAATGACAAAAGAGAAAACTTTAGCTAAATATAAATTCGTTTAATCTATTATATTTGACAAAGACTTTCAAAAACCTTGATAAAAATTAGTGAACGTAGTATTCAGTTCTTTTTACTATGGAATTTATTGACTCTACCGATCATTTTATTTGATCCAATATTATAGATACCTTATTTAGATCAATACATATTTTTTGGATTTTTGTTAGATCAAATTAGTTTCTTACGTAATACTATATTATAAATTTCATAAAACCATTGAACCACAGTTTTAAATTTCAGAAAAAAAACAAATATAATAAGTTTTGTGCGGACTTCACTTATTGGTAATTAGGTTTAAATTTGTTTTAAAAATCCTTAATGTATATTAATAAGCATTGCATACAATTATTAACGTGTCAAACATTTTGAATTTGAAATCATTTGTCATTGAAATTTTAACAAAGTCATTAATCAACAGCTTACGATTCTGCAAGGATTTAAACACGGAGATTTTGAAGTATTAGGCAACGTTATAGCAGAGTATCTTAAAATTAACATAACCAAATTAACTTTCATAATTTAATTTTCTAAGTTCTAATGAAATTCAATAGGAACGGCAATTAAATTTCGCCTTCAGTTTTTTTTTTAATATAAACATTATTAAAGCTTTCAAGCCACGCGTAGTTTTCACTCAAAGTAACACTTAAATAACATGTCATACAATACGGCAACAAAAATTTATAAGGGTTACAAGAAGGTTGCAGAAAACTCTTGACTATCACGAGAGCCGTCTCAAGTGACCTCTAGAAGGGGTACTTCTTTGAAAACTTTAACAACCTTTTGAAACGAGTGCAAACGGTTTGTCATGCTGAAGATATTATCAGTATTTTAAAATGGTTTTTGAAATATATGTAAAACTTATTTGTGAATTTCATATGGAATATTTCATTTACTTTTTGGTTCAAATTTAAATTATAATTTTACTAAAATTAAATGTTTGCATGTATGTATGTACGTCTTTTGAAAGTACGCACTAGTAAAAATGGCGTTTTTTTAATACAATGTTTGATAATTATTATTTTTCTTATGTAATGGATATGTGCAATGCTTACAGTATTTTTTTTACTAAGAAAGGATTTTAACGGTATATGTAATGAAAAAATATCAATGAACCCGCCGTCAGGAGTAAATTTATGACTGTAACTTCACAGTACAGCTTTTAGATCTTTTGTTATTCTATTGAGACATTGGTACATTTGTGAAATAGTGAAAAAACATTTGTACATAAAACAACATCAGGTATGAACATTTAATTTAAATATTTTGTAATTTGTTTTTGCTACAGTTATATTACAATATATAAACACATGGTATTTGAAACTTCTACGAAATTATAAATCCCAAACATCTGTTTTTCTATCAGAACCCTTTTATATATGCATACTTAATTTTGTTAAAAACCCGGGTAAGTATCACGTCCCAACCATGTCGTGTCCGTTTTTCTTAGGCTTCCCTCTTATATCTGCTTCCATTAAATACACATCAGTCCTTTTCAGGGTTTATTAACCACAAGAATTGTTTTTTTCAAAATTAAAATGTGCATGTTATTAGCACACTATAAATCACAGTTACAATTCCCGGGACATTTTCCAAAAAAGTTCCGGGACTTAAGATATTGAAAAAAACCGACAAGTCCCGGAACGTCTCGACACAGAATCCTTAGTCAATACAGTGATATATTAAAAAAATAGAACATTAACTTTCAATGCGCAATTGCCAAGTATAATATATTAAAATACTTGAATATTTTAAGTGCCTACTAATGGAACTTACTGTGAATTTAAATATGTCTTTGATACTTCTTAACGATAAGATGTTTAACAGATTATCCCAAAAATCTTATTTTTTTTTCATAAAACTCATAGAGCTTCAAGTCTTAGAGCACGTAAACGTCTAAGTATTTCTAGTCTATTTCATTGCTAATATTTTGGTATCATATCATTAATCGTATTATATATTCTTCTCCACATACAATACTCATTCATTTACACACACATGCGCATACATACATAAACACATTCAATACACAAGACAGTAAGTTCAAGAAAATCATTTTTATGGTGTTAGTCGTGTTTTTCCGTTTTATTAATTTTTAGAAGAAAAATAAAATATATGGAGTATCATCGAGCAAAACTGCTCACGGTCTAAAACGATTCTTTGGTATTGTCTCATCATCATTGTGAAGATAAGTGATCGTTTCGTTTTTTTTCCTACCTCGCTGTGAACCTTTTGAGAGGTTTCATGAAAAAACTCGCGCATGGTAGGTTAGCCCCAACGATGACGTGCTACTGTAGTAACTCCCAATCATATCAAAAAATGTTTAGAGTTTTTAATTGCATAATAGAATAATGATAAAAAAATAATGTAACGTATATACCCACAGAAAGTTTGAAAGGATTTGTGCCAAAATCATAGGTCATTAAAGTAAAAAAAAATATTTGATGAATTAAATTTGTAAACGATTAATCACGTTAACCAGATTTCGTTTGTAATTTTCTTTGTAAAAACAGAACTATTTTAGTAAAATCGGCTCGACTAACGTCAATTTGATAACAAACCATTTTAAATAAAATAATCAAAAGCTCTTTGCAAGTTCACAAAAAATTCAACTATCGACGTATTTTTGGAGTAGCAAATTTGAATAAGTGTTTTTGGCGTAACATTTGTTTGTTTCACTTTTTATATAGATCGTTTTCGACGTTAATTAAAAATTTATTAAATTAATTGTCATCGTTAATTAGCCGAGCAAACGTTTTATTTAAATATTTAAAGAGTTAATTTTTTTTTTCTTAAACTTTTATAATACACAAATAGGCTAACGCTGTTGTCAACTAATTGTATCAGCCAAAAAATATACATTTATAAAGCTCGTTAATATGGTTTTCAAATTAATTAATTTACTTTGTATCAATTCATATTTAGAAGTGATACTATTTGATACACCTAAAAAATCAAAGCACAAACGATACAAATTTATGTTTAAGATGTACACATATTTCTAAACTGTTAAAAGTTTAAAAAAGTCAATGCCTTGTCATATAGTAAACTTCCATTCACAAAAGCAATTAAAAAATTCACCGGTTATATAACGAAGAAAACGATCTCTAGCTAATCTCTACTTGGTATACTTTTTGTTGATTCTATGAGTACCGAATGAAAATAAACCTTCCGCAAATTTGTATTATATTCAATTGGAATTTAAACTTAATGTTCTATGTATTGATCCACTTTCCTAGAAACATATTCGCTCTCTGGATTTCTTTTCCCAATGCTGATTCGATTAGCATACACGGAAACTTTTTCTAAACAAATTTGAATAAATTGTACTAGGTAGCAAAAACAAAATAACGCACTCACCTGATGCCTGCTCAAGTTTATATTGAATGGAGTTGAACGGTAGAAAAATTTAAATATACTTTTGATAAACTTAAATTTTTATTTATAATATATATAGAACAAAAATATTCTTAAAATGGTTATTTTTATGAATATATAATATTAAAATAAAATTCTATATACCATTTTTTATATTTACAAGACATTACAAATATTTATTTATCTTACTTTTTAAATATTTCATTCATTTGTTGATGCTTCTGAAACTAAACAAAACACGTTTCAATTTTTTTTAATCAGAAGTGGAATAACAATGTTATAAACTTTAATTTCTCATTTAATATGAACTTCTTCAAAATTACCGCCGAATCCATCAAAAATATTAAACGTAACCATGTCATAAACTTTTTTAAATCGTATTTAATTTTTCGTAATTCAGATCATAAACGGCCGTGTAAGTAGTAATCAAAATTAAAAATTTACTTTGCTAAAATTTTGAGCATTACGATGTTATCAATTTTGTTAATTGACTTAAATTAAATTTCAAAAACGAATCAAATTCAAGTCAAGTCAAGTCTTCTTTGTGAGATTTTCTCGTTCAACATTTATAAAACAATTATTTATTGGAGATAGTAATTAAGATAATATATGAGTTCTATAAAGTGACTGAAGAGACTCTATTGTAATTAATTTCGGTACCAGGCATTCATTGCCTTAAACAATGTATTTATCTATCTTTCATTCGAAAGTTTATTGCTTTCAATAAGTTAATGAATGCCTTAAAAGTTTTGTGAAACAAATTATTAAAGTACTCGCTGAATCAAAAGTTATAATAATTATTAAGAAAAGCTTTGTAATGATATAAATACAACAGAACTTTCCATTCTCATTATGCAAGAAAACATTCAACTGTTAAATATTTTAAAGTCATTTGAAGACATAGAAGTAAGCCTTTATATTTTGTATTATATTCGAGTTCAGTTTCTAATTTCATTTGCTTAATATATGTTTGACTTTATTTCTTCATCTTTGACGGCATTAAAATTCATTTACTTCAGCTTTCTACTTACATCCTATCTATTTAGTGATGTTGCAATCTAACAACAATCTGATCTATCTTCCTACGCGTAGAAAGTGAGAAGTGTCTACTCATTTGTGTGTGATATTTTTTTTTGGTCCATTGTAAGCGTTGAGATTCGACAGATTTACAATTTTTTTTTAAAGAGTATCATTTACCCACAACCGCCAGATATCCTCGCAAACAGAAAATTTTCCAAAGAATCTTATGCTTGAAAACTTATTTTCAAAGCTTCTGGCCTATACGTTAAGACAGGTCTTAAAAACGTTTTATAGAGACGATTTACGTGCATATTGAATTTGACAATAAATATATGTACTTTATTTACTAAAGATATCTCTAACTAACTTATTAAATAGTGATATAACGCTGAATCGTTGTTTATGCGTGAAATGTAAGCAGTTAGATAGTTATGTTACTTCTTTATTCGAAAATAAATCTGCTTTATTGTTAAAATCATGATAAAAATCACAATTTTATTATAATAAATTTATATTTTATTCCAAATTTCAACTACCAATAATCAATTTCAAAATATTTTTTTAAATAAACAACTGACAAGAACAAATTGAAACTTTTCAATGATATTCTTTTTTTCAAAGAATATCAAAGTACAACAATATACAAAAGTCAACCAGTTTCATTTTAACTTTTCCTCAAAATAATCTTACAAAATTTCAAAAAACACAGTGGCGCGAATAAACGATTTTTCATAAAAAAATGTTTCTTTCATATTAAGCTATTTTTTTCCATTTACAATTTGACTCTATCCTGTCTACATTTTTTATTTATGAATAACTCTGGGACTTTTTACAGATTACCAGATTTTACCCAATCGTGTAATTTCTGTTTCTTTTAAATATGAAAATGTTTATCTTGAAAAATATGTGTTAGGGGCCATTGTTTTACAGCCGATTTGATATGATCGTCAATAGTTGAGAATTTCAATACTAGATGAATAAATTAATATTTGTATTTGGTATATTATATTTAATACTGGTTTTATAATTTTCAATAATGGTATTAACAAACTATAACAATTAAAAAATTAACAAAAGTCTTAAAAATAATTATGGCCAATTGGGACCGCAATACTAGTCGGATTGTATAAGACTACCAAAATACTGTCCTTTGCGTTATATTTAGTTAATTCAATTTAACAGACCAATACTTATCTTTTGAATTGATGAAATAGTTTTTTATGATGTTTTTAAAAGTATAAAAATATTTTTATATTGTATGAAGAGTACTTTAATAAAAAAATGTAATACATGTATGGATGTACAAAGCTTTAAGCTTTCGTTTTTGGCTTGAGGGATTAGATTGTCAGACGCAGATATTAATATTTGTTTGTACGCTACTGATGTTGGGTACTTGAGCCGTGGTTTCAGTTATTGCTGTGATATCCCTTTTAGAGCTTTTGCTTTTTTTTTTCTTTCTTCTTCTTTTGACTTTCAAAAGTCTTCCGTCGATTGTGGTGTAGTCAAACACAACAGAACGAAAGCCTTCATTAGAGCGGTAAGCTATGAACAGATACTATTTTTATTTGATGATTTTATTATGTTTATGAAAATATTTAATACATTCGTCCTCGCTTAACTTATGTTTTACCAATTATGTATTTAATATAGAAAAGACATTCAAAATTTACATTTAAAAAGTTGCAACAAACATAATTTATTTTACTCAGAATTTCGTACAAAACTAACTGATTAAGTAAACTAGCTTTTTATTGATATGATGCATACTTCAAGTTATAATTCCCTTGTTAAAATAAAAAAATAGTAATATTTCATTGATTAGTTGAAATCTTTTATGTGACTATTTAGACTCAATATTTTTAAACTTTTCATTCATTATAATATATTTGAAATTCTGAAGCAGTGCAATTGTCACACAGCAAGTTCATGTGTTTTACTTAGCTATATACATTGCTCATGAAGAAATAAGTAAGTTCATTCATAGTTCTGACGATGTTGCATGCCGAATTAGCTATAAACTATAATAAATGGAGTAAATGCGTTGATATTTTTTTTACTTAATTACAATGGAGTTCTACCAAGTAAATACCAACTCAATCAAAAAGTGTATGTTTTTGATTAAAACATAGTTGGATCTACGTATAAAGTTAAGGATTCAAATTTAAATTGCATTGAAATATTGTATAAAATGAAAAACACTCTTTTATACTTACTTTCACATTATTTAAAAAAACTGAAGTGTAATAAAGCAATATCGACTTTTTTTAAAGTTTATAACTGTGATGAAAAGCAATATCGATTCTGATCTTTGATAAATAATGTGGGATTCGTGAAAAATACTGTTTTTATAATATAGTGCTTTTCCAGCCAGAATTGACAGTGAACACCATACAAATATTTTGTTATAATTTATACACACACCATATAATGACGATGTTTGATTGATTATTATAAGTAAATCAGTATGTTTAGTTTTATTCATTCGTTGATTCTATTTTTAATCTACAAATTACAATTGATTAAATTAGAATTAACTTGATAGATCACCATTAAAAATTTATAAACGTAAATTAATGAGATTTTTTAATAATAAGGTATCCTTAAAGTCAGAAAACTTATGATTTTTATTTTGCTCAAATATCTAATAAATGACATCAGTCAACTTTTATGAAACAACGTATAATACAGCTTTATTTAGATGAGATAGGCATTCGCGAATGCTTCGAATGACAAAGATCATATTCAGACCTATTTTTGTATATTTTCTTTGCTATTGTAATAAAAACAAATATTGTTTTTAAGATACTTAAAGATAATGTGAAATAACTTAGGTTCTCTCAACAAAGAATCGATAAAAACAAATTGTTATCGGTCCATAGAATTACATAAATATTATTTTTATGGTCACGTTTGTCTGTTATTTTAAAAAGAGAAATATATATAATGTATCTTCTGAAACGATGCGAAGAAACTAAAAAACGTAGTTTACTTAGTATTTTTTTTTAATATGAATTTAAGGTTTTATATTTCTTTGTTGTATCTTTTTTGTATAACCTTAAAACGATTCCATCAAAACGAGATTTTAAATTTTAAAAAAAATCCCTACAAGTACTGATTGAGAGTGTAAAATTATTACCAAAAATTGTTCATCATGTGATTTTAACGTCATCTAATAATTCCAGTGATAATCAAACCCGGTTTTAATCTATATTAAAATAAGGGAAATCCGTGTAGAAAAGTGTGTTTCGTTTTTAAATTAAAAAGTTTACTTTGACTTGACCGTTTTTAATGTTCCTTAAAAGCGTGTGCTTCAATTTTTTATCAGAAAGTGGCACAGGCAATGTTTTCTTTACTTTCTTTAAGAGTATTTCCTGAAGTATCAATTCGATTTTCTATAATCATCGACTACCGAATTTGTTGTGAATAGTAGTTTTTTCAATAGATTCGTAAAATAGTATTCTATCCACTAATAAATTGAATGCCGTAGATTTTTTTATGATAAATGACTTGATTCCTATCTAATACCACATTGGTTCTTTATAATATTATATTAAAATATATTTTTATGATTTGATTATTCTTAAAATATTTTAAATTATATTTTATTATGATAATCAATAAAATATTAGCAAAAGCTCTAATGTCTTTCACCTCAAAATAGCGGAAACTATTACTTTTTTAAAATAAAATACAACTAAATAAATATGAAAGGTTTTCACTTGCCACTTCAAATATCACAGATAATTTGATTTTTAGTATTTGTAAATCTGATCTCACATTTTCTTTTATAAATTTCAATTAAACATTATGTTTATGTTTCCAATTAACACCCGAGTACCGAAACGTCGAAAATAGTATCGGGAAGCGATGTAGTAGAAAGTGACCCCAGACAAATTTGCGTAATATTAGCATTGCACTGATTGAGGTATCGTTGTAGATTACAATAAATATCAGCTAGTTATTATTGGTGCTTAGAAAATGGTTGAAATAAAAAGAACTTTGCTATGCGAATACACTACAAAGAAACTTGAAGCTTAAAAAATATCAATTGTTATTTTTAGTTTAAGCATTAGATATTTTTAAATCAAATAAAAAAAATCCTAACAACAGTTTAATCACAGTCTAAATAATTGTTATATTGAAAAAGCGATATGAATAAGTAAATTCAAAATAGGCATACTTCATTTGGCTATAAAGCTGTTTTAAAATGCGTATAATAATAAACAAATATTATTCAAGGAGAATTTTATCACAAAAGGTTTATAATGCCATAAAGAAATAATAATCTTTTGATATTTACTTCAGTGCTTAACGTATTATTATAACATCTAACATTTTGACTATCTACTCAGAAAAATGATATTGTAACTAAAACACTCGTTTATTATGTGTACATTTAAAAGGGTAATGAAAATTCTAGTAGATACATACCAAAGTAAACCAAATAATAGCTTTGAACGAGTGGCTTTGCTGGATTCGTATAAAATGACTATTTTATTGCTTACTGACTAGCGTGGTATATCCTGATAAGAGAATTTTTACATTAAATTCAACGAATGAATAAACCATAGCTTAGATTATAATACATTTTAAATATAGCACAAATGCATAATTTAGATCAAAATACAATGAAGTATTCATATTGTGTCATGGAGATTTTATTTTTAAGAGATTAGTTAATTCATTTAGACTATTTTGATAAATTTATTTAATATTTTTTTAATCCTTTAACTGTAAAGTTTCCAAGTATAAATTGATTGTTGTTATGACACTTAAAATATATTTAATACACATTTAAATTCAATATCGGGGAAGTACAAACGTTATATATTAATTGAAGAACGTTTTATTTAATACATTCTTAAATATTATTGTTAAATTATCATATCAAGGCTCTGGAAACAATGACGCCATTCTTCATGTTTTGTCGAAAGTGTTTTAGACATGTCATCTCGTAGAGCTGGCAATTGCGCATATAATAGTAAGTATTTTTTTCAATAAATACGGAACATGTAAATTTTGAAAGAATTCAAATCAAATTTGTTACAAAAGCGAAAAATTAAATAGTCCTAAATAATCGTCGGGTCTTATGTAGTTAAAGTTGTTGGCTTCTCTCGTGCCGGATCTCACGGGTTTGAGTCACAATACAAACAGCATTATCGATTTCTGTTTGAACGCATGGGTGTTTGTGGTTCATGGGTGTGAAAGTTTCCTCCCACCCATTCTGACCACTTAATAACCACTAGTTCTGTCCTAGTCTTATCATCATATCCCTACTACTCTATTTGTAAAAGAGAAGTTGAGCGACTGCGTAATTAACAGTTCTTGTAGAAAAAATCAGTTGAGATTTCTCTATAAGAGGCTATATGCTTCACGTTGGAATGGATAAAATATTAATAAACCCAGCAGTTATTTAACGGATTTAACACAACAATGACAATACTATTAATAAAGGTATAAAGATAATACAAATTTAAATATTTAACGTTACCCTTTTTAGTCATTCTATCTTTAAAAGAAAAAAAAGTTAAACTTGATTTTCCAACGCTTTATAATAATAAAAAATACCGTTTTTGTTTTCCAGGGACTAATACAATTTCAAAGTCATTGGCCATGTCATTAAACATGTTATTCCTTCGCGGACTTCATGAATTTAAAATTGGACGAAGACTTTTTTTACAGTATACTCATTTATAAAACGGTGCTTTAGATTTAAATTTTAAATTAGTACTTATTGTAAATTCAAGTATGATGAACTGCTAAAAATGTGCCGAATAACAATGTATGATAATTTCTAACAAGGCGCTTCGTATGTGTCTCAATGCTAAGACATATTTTGCATTTCCTTATTTTCGCGTATTCTCACTTTACGTTTTACTTATATATATTTGAATTTAAATGTGTTGAATATTATCCAATCATCACCGTTATGGTATACCTCTTGAGTAAGTATTTTGTTACAGTAAATAAATTTACTAAAAATATTTACATATTTTATTCACCAGGAATCAAAATAAATTTTAATACTTAATCTAAGTAATTTGAACAATACGTACTTATAAGTAGAAGTAATTTATTTAAACAAAGATAAATAACTAACAATACACTATATAAACAACAAATTTATACTTAAAATATAAATTAATACCAAAAATAAATGAATTTACATGAATAATTAAATTAAAATTAAATATTTATTGATGTATGCATATAAAATGTTTTTCTTTCTCGTTTATAATAATAAATAAACATAAATAAATTTAGGAAAATATCGATTTTTTTATTTGTTTATTAAATGTTGTAAATTTCTATATTAAAAGCATTCAATAAAAAAAGAAGTTGTTATGAATTTGAATAAACTAATCATAATTTTCACATTTTTACATAATTTAAAATAGTCCAATGCGTATATTATATTTGTAATTATTTAAAAGTTTTCCAAAAGTTTAATTTATTCTGACGGACTAACGTGTATATAATAATGACATATTTTAATATAAATATGCATCATTGCCGTAAACTGCGTTACGTACTTAAACTTAAACTTTTTAAAATCTAATGTAACGATTAGCTTTCTGAGTGGCAGCTTACTAGTCTCATATCAAAAGCTTTTTTTCCTTAATCAGCAGTAACTAGGGTATTTTTCAGTTCATTCTCGAAAGCTTTAGATGGGCCAGCGTTTCAGGAAGCAATCTCCCATATGCCCGAAAACTTTTAAAGCGCCTGCATTAAATATTCAAAACAGTGTCGCTGCCGGAGCTTTTAAGTAGACCACGGGGACTTCCCAATTGTACACATTTATTTTCGAATTTTGTTACTATCTGTTTTTTGCAAAACAATGTGAAAACTTTTCCCGATATGAATATGGAAAAGTTTAAAGCGTTTTTCTTGTAAACGGTTAAAGAAGCGTTTTTAAAATAATGGTTAAAGTAACTAAAAGGCGAATGATAAAAAAAGCCTTCACAATAGAAAAGCATTATCATAAAATAATTTTACTTTTTATAACCTTTAAAATATGAACTTTTATTGGAGCATGTAATAGAGTAAGCCCCCAAAGAAGTGGTTAACATTCAATCTCTCAATCTTTCAGTGTTAGTAAAGAATAGCATTAAGGCAGGACTTTTTTTTGTGTTAACCATGATTAGAAAAGATTCAGTTATTATAATATAATCTTATTTTTTTCTTCAAAATAACATTTGACGAGTTATTAATTCACTTCCGATTTAAGGTTAAGGTTTTTTTTCAAAATGGTAATTTTAATATTTTTGACAGTGACTTTGCGGAAATTTATTTTTTATAAATGTTCAAATTTACTCACTTTGTTATTCATCTGATTGCGCTAAAAATAAAGAATCGTGTTTCGTCTATTTATGAAAAATCTTCAAATATACTCTTTAAATTTTCAGCGAAAATATTTCCATCTTACAATTTATATTATAATAAATATATGATACAATATTAATTTAGATTATATTATTATAAATATAAAAATAATATACCATATAAATAAATATTATATTATATGGTACACTTTTTGGGTTTTTAAATATTTTTAGCAGAAGAACAAAACATTTAAAATATGAGTTTCCCTCAGTCAGTAATATAATCAAATAAATAATAATAGTCCGAGATGTTAGTGAAGGAGATACTAAGAGCTCATTGTTATTTGGAGAAAAATAAAACAGAATACTTAAATTATAATGCTTTGTAGTCTGAACAGAACATCGGATACTTTTAGAGTACATAATAGCACATTTGAGCCGGTTAACGACATAGCTTTTCCAGTCCTCTCCACTAAAACAAACAATAACAGTATGTATCCTGTATTTCAAAGCTTCTTAAGTATATGAAAATGAAAACAAGTCTGGAATTCACCTTCGTATAAAATACTTACACGCATTGTTGTCATTTATGACAACTTGGCGTGAATGATGAGGATCAATTTCGTCTGGCTTGTGTTTTGATCATCGGTTATATTAATGAAGCGCAAGCGGAATCCAAACAAAAATATATCAAACTCTACTTATTTTACGAAAGCTAACACAATGTGAAGTGAGTTAACACAGTAATTAAGAATGTATAAATTTTATGTCTAAAACAGTAATATACGGGTAAAAAGAAGGCACACAAAGATAAGATTGTTCTAAAACAGAAACATTATGCTACCAAAACTATTGCCTGTGGTTGATTAAGTACGTAGAGTGCCACAGGCGCATTAAAATTTAAAGGCGTCGACTTTTGGCTGGCATACAAACATTTATATCTGAATTTATTATAAGTCGGTTAGGATAGAAGTAAATTTTGCACCTAATTCGCTAATTCCTAATCCACTACTGGTTGTAGCTCCATATAAAGACATTTGAATGAAAACCATTCGTACTTCTTAAAAATAAGCTATTTAAAAAAAAACCGCTTCCATTCAGTTGATGACAATCGTTTTTATTTAAAGTATTCATAAAGATCAGTCAGTTTTATTTTTCTTTGAATATAAATAAAAAATTTAAATGGAGTGCAAAGTGGATTTATAGTTTTGTCTTTAATTTAAATTTACGTTGTTCTTCCAGTTAGGAAGATCAGGTGACAATATTGTTTTAGTAAAATATAGGGAAATGATTTCAAAAAGGTATGGATTGTCACTTGTTAGAAAATAGCTAGCAAATTTATAGCAAACACTTTATTCAGAAAGCTTAATATTCACATTACATGGTACAGCCAAAAAAATAATGCGAAAACAAAAATATCTATAACATTTAAAACTTTCTTATATATAATATTATCCCTTCTACAAAATACGACAGGACTTTTATATAACCTCACATCTTTTAAACTTCTCCATTATGACATCGAAATGTTATCAGGATCCTTTCGATCCCTTTTGCAAACTTTGCATCTTACAACGTAATCAAATTCATCACATTTGCGTACGTAAAAAGGGTCTATTATTTCATACAAAAAGAGCTAACGTTATGTAAATACGAATTATTGACACAGAAAAACCCTTGTTTCTAAGACACTTTTACTACATTCTTTTATGTTTTTTTTCTATACTAATAATATGTAACGCAGAGTTTTGTACGTCATGTACAATATTGTATTTTTACTTTTAAGTTTTTCAGATAAAAAAATTTACGGCTGCAAATTTATTTAAATATTTTCGATAAAATATATGTTTATTCATAATTCACTACAAAATTAGCTTTATTTTCAAAAAAATGATTCTTAACTCGACATAAAAAACTTGTATCATATTTTCTCATTTCGATTATAATTATTTAAACTAATGTATTAAAATTTTCAGAGAAAAAACCTTGATTTCATTTTTTTCCAGATCGATAAGACTAATAAAGATTTTTTTAAATATCGAAACCGTATTTTTTTGCCATTATTTAATTTGTAAGGTAAATTTCAATTTAATAAAAAATATTTGCTTTTCAGCTACAATATGTATGTTCAAGCATACATATAAATTATTTTTTCAGTTAGAACGGATTAGAAGTAATAATAGAAACAACGGTGTTTCAAAAACTTTCAATATAGCTGAATGTATTGAATCACTAAAATTCGAAAAAACAATAAACATGTACATGGTTCAGTGTAGTGTTATTATTAGTTTGAGTTTAAGTTTACATTTCTCATCACGAAACCTTCTCTTTTTTACTATTTCCATAATGCGGCACAGAATTTATTTCTTGAGAAAAGCTATCATACTTTTTAATTGGATGATTGGTATTTGTACGAAACTTTGTTTCATTTTATTGGAGAATAGAGTTTATTATGCGAAAGTAAACAGGAAATACATAAAAAGTGAAGTATTTGAGTAACAATGTAACTTGTAGTTATATAACAATGGATAACACTGGCTTTGGATGCAAAGAGATGAATTTGTTTGCAACAGTAAATTAATGTAAATATTTAATTGGGGATACGTTCCTCTTGCGAATTGCTTATTTCAAATAGTGCACATGTGAAAATACGTAAAATGTATTATACAATCTGTTAACTGTGTCAGCGTGTAACAGCATTTCAATTTTGTCTTTTAAAATAAAAATATTGGATTTATCAAAAAATATTAACCATAGCGAAATAAAACTACAATGGTTATATAAAATATTTACTTTTTGAAATTTGTAAGAGAATTAAAAAACTTAATATAAAATTGTATTAGGTTTATAAAAACTTTATTATTTCACTGTTTATGTTAAAAAACATGACATGCTTCCCAAAGAGGCGAAAAATCTGACACATTTTGTAACACAACAAGTCAAATAACATACAAAATTATCATATTTAATTTTATATTAAAATGATCTTATACAAAGTTACCACCGTATTCATCGAAGATATGTTTAACTAAGCTTAAAATAATGTATTAACAAGCTATAACTTTCGGTATTTTCGATCTAAGATACTTCGGCTTCGAGCTAGTTTTCGACAGCATGTAGAAAACTTTTGCAAATCAATACAGACATTATTTGCAATCAGGCAAATAAACTTTCAGCGAGTGTTTCCGCACCACTATCAATGACTTTGCCAGTCAATACGTTTCACTTGTGGTTTTCATGAAAAAACTTTCCACGCGAATGAGCGGAAAATAATCGTGGTGGAAATTTACCGCTGAAAAAGTCTTTGGAAAGTTTGCATTTTCAAGATACACTTTTGAGTTGGTGTGGTGTCGTTAGAAGGTTGTGCCTGGGAAATTGCTGTATGAAAAACGCTTTTTTTTAAAAGGGAAAACGTCTTTTTATTCTTTCATGTCTTTCTTGAACACGTTTACTAAAACATTTTCATAACATATAGAATTTCTAATTTTCTCTTGTGTTAAATTGGGCACGTAGCGAAACGGGTTCTTCTAATTCGATTGAATAAATTCATGATTTGAATCCATACATTAGCTGTGCTAAATTGATCGAATTGGCATTGGTAAGAACTCTATTATAATAAGGTAAAAAACTTTGAAATATAGTTTTGATAAAGGCATTTGACACTAGCTACCAACTGTATAAAAAATATATATATTTGTATAAAACTAAATACTTTATTATTTTTCACGTTATAACTGTTTTGAATATTTATATTACGATAAATGTATAAATCGTATCTGAATACTTAAAACATTACCATTTTTTATCCGACCCCAAATAGTATATTAATTGATGTAGACCATGGTTTCTCAACGGTAGGCCATGTGGCCCCCCAGGGGGCCACAGAGATTTATTTTTGTTTTGGAGAGCCACAACACAGTTCAGGGGGGCCACGGGCAAATTGAGGACTTCAAGTTCCTCGGTGAGCTAAAAAAAAAAAGGTGTTCTTGGAGATATTTTGGGAAAAGGTATACCAAATCAGAGATTTCAAATTTCTCGGTGAGCTAAAAAAAAAAAAGGTGTTCTTGGAGATATTCTGGGAAAAAGTATACCAAACAGAGATTTCAAATTTCTCGGTGAGCTAAAAAAAAAAGATGTTCTTGGAGATATTCTGGGAAAAAGGATACCAAATCGGAGATTTAAAATTTCTCAGGGGGCTAAAAAAATAAAGGGTATGGGGGCCACAGAAAAATAAAGACACTCAAAGGGGGCCACGCTCCCAAAAAGGTTGAGAAACACTGATGTAGACGACGTGCAGATTAACAGAACGAAGCAAAAAGCAAGTAAATTTAAACGCCATCTTTCCTCAGTAAAAAATAGGAGAAGTGTCTTAAATAAAAACCAAATTTCTCCTATGTGCTGTCCGTAAGAATGTTATATTAGACGTTGGAATGACGAAACAATTACAGTGAATGATGAGTAAAATATTCGAATGATGTCGATTAGTAAAAAAGAGTATTTTTCTTATATATAAAAATGAATGTTTGTTTGTTCGTACTTTATGCGTTGCCATACCACTCATTCGTTTGCAATAAAACTTTGACAACATTTTTGCTTGCACTTTCGGAAAGCTTATAGGCATAGTAAAATCTTATATATAAAAATCAATGTTTGTATGTCTGCCATACAGTTCATTTTGACAACGTTTGTTTGCACTTACGCGAAGGTTATAGTACAATTAAATTACAGAAGGTGGCGCGTGTGTCATTCCATAGACAATCGGCAGCAAACGTCAAACAGACAGAAAAAGAAAACGTGCACTTCAATAAACACAATTAAAACAAAAACACTTTCTTTCTTTGAGTGGTATTGCAACGCTTGCCGCTTGCAAATTACGAATAAAAACAAGCTTTTTTCTTTTTCGTCAAAAACAAAGACAATACATTCGTTCATGTAAAATAAATCTTTGAGTTGGAAGCAAACGCCTCTTTCTATGTTCGTTTTATTTTAAAGCGATTAATTTAAATTTTACAGATAAATGGGTGTATAGGGATTATCAAGTGAATGGCACACGGCCATTAAGCAGTTCTAAGGTATTTCATTTCGAATAACGGGTCTAAAAATTTACCAATCGACCTTTTTTGTGCGACTTATATGTCTAGGGCTGAATATTTCAAGAGCCTCTCTCTTTTTGGGTACTCACGAATCGATCTCCACCCTTATCCAAGCTGACCTTGTCGATTTCAAACTATTAGTAGGTATAGCTGAACATAACGAGGATGTATGTATATAAGTTTCTCGAATGTAAGGAAGTCGTTTCTTCCTTGAAACTATTCAATCTTAACAACTGAATATTTCTTGTTATATAACATTAACCACTTATAAAAGCGTTTTCGATTACTTATTTTGAAGAAATTGAATTATTTATTAAAACTTTTAATCAGTTTTTTAATTTAATAAAGTAAAAAAATGTCACCTGCTGTGGCCCAGTTGGTTAGAGCTTGCTCTGCCGATCACGCAGGAATTTGAGAATTATTGAATTCAAAATTGTTATCGAAGACTGGGTGCTTGTGATGTCAATTAACAATATTTCTTCTCCTCATGATCCTTTAATAACTGGGTGTAGCAATAGCGTTTAGTTAATCACTAGTCCTGTCCTAGATTTACCTTTCTTTTCCTACTACTCTCTTTGAAAATAGAGAGGTTGAGCGACTGAAACAGTTCTCGTAGAAAAAAAACTTCTGTCGATACCTCCATTAGGAAACCATATGCTCTACGCTGGGAGTGGACATGGATAAAAAAAATGAAAGCTGAAAATAATGAAGATCTTTATTGGTGAATTATTATTCATTTTTTTATGTATTATAAAATGCTTGATGAAATAAATACATTTTATTTTATTACAGCTTAAATTATATCTTTTTAGTTTTATTTTTAAATTAAAGAAATCTTATAATATACAATAGTGTCAAATCTGTTGGATATATCAAACTATTTAATTTATTTGAAGAGTTTTCTAATACAAGCTATCACGTTTAAAACAGTACAAACAATATTTCACCCACATTTTTTTGTTTTCAAATGTCTTGTTCAATTTTAAGTGCTGTCAATGCTTTATTTTAATATCGTAATATTGCGCCTATTGCCCAAAGTACTTTGTAAATTGCAATTTGTCCAAGAATTCTATGGGTCCAAAATGGTTGCCCATTTAAGAGGTAATGGACGACCTAAAAGTCATTCTAATGCCTTAATACTAATCGAATTTCTCGATAAAATATTGTAAAAGATGTTTCAAGTTTAATAGCTTTTTTACTAACATATATATTTTATTTTTAATACATGTACTACAATTTTATTGATTGAACTGGAAGTATTTTATTGATAAGCAAGTCCACAGATAATGATACATTTTTTTGTGATTAAATGAAGAATAAACGTTCTTTTTCATTTTTAATCGGCTCGTTGGAAGGCAAATTAACTATCCACCACAATGATTTTTACTTAGAAGTAATAATTTTGTGAGTCTGTAAAAAATAATATATTCACTGTTTAAATAAATACTTAAATTGGGGACAGAAATCACGCAAAACAAAAATATACGATTTAAGGCTATATATAAATAAATCTTAGAGCGGTTAATTCCAAATGAATATTTTTGTACACAAAAAATTTACTTAGACGCACAAATTCTTTTCAAAATATAAATATAGCAGGTATAATAAAAACATAATATTTCCTTTTTTTTGATAGTGTTAGACTTAAGTAATCTATTTGATCGTTTGTTTGATTTACTTTAGTCCATACTTCTTTATGCTTAATGACCTGAAATTTTCTCTGGGAAGATTAAGATTTTAGCATAGTTCAGTAGGTTTTTTTTAACAATTCTTTTGGATTATCATTTAAGAGAATGCTGCTGACGAAAATAAAAAATACTAAGCCAAAGAAAATGTAATACGTTTAAATTTCCAACGAAAGTTTATAGAATTCCAAATGTTTAATTTTGTGGAAATATTTTCCTTACTTTAAATCTGAAATACCAAACGATTTCGTTCTTATTGTTTTACAAACAAGCAATATCTTAAGCTTTAAAAAAAAGTTTTGTGGTTCTTGAGCTTGATGTTTCCTGGTATAATTCAAAGATTAAAAATAAGTTTAATAAAAATTGAAACTTTTTCTCTTTGTTCAAAAAAAAATACTACAAAACGTTAATAATGTTTATCGTCATAGTATAAAATTTGAAGTTAACATGACTTGTGTATTACTACTTTGGTACACCTGATAACAAGACATTCTTAATAATATTCCAATAATAATGACACAATGATAAAACCTGATTTTTGTAAGCAAAAATAAAAAATTGGTTGTCTGTAAAGTCGGTTTACGGACGATAGTTTAACGTGACAACGTCATAAGAAAACATTGATGAAATGATTGCATACTTTTATGAATAAAATGGAATCATTTTTATTGAATTATCATTATTTTGTATGGATACGAAGAAGGAGTGAAATGAAATCTACAATTTTTTATTGATATATTTTATTCGCACTCATTAATTCAAATATGTTTATTACTTTGATGAACAGTTTATTTACAAGTAACAATGTGCTAGAGATAGATGCGGCACAATCCGAACGGTAGGCCGATCGTGCCTCTCTATCGCTTATCCGCGCTCTCGCTCGCACGCTTGCCTTCGGCGCAACGCAACAAACGGGACAATGAGTCATGTTTTTTCGTGCGTGCAGCGGGCGTCATCGATTTATAAGACGTTGTCACGTCAATAATATTAAAGTATTAGCTGCTATCATACAAGCATTATTTTTACTGAATAATGACTAAAATCAATAAGGTGTATAATTAAATTATTGAAAACCAATGATTAAATAACTGTTATCCGATTTCTTGATGATGAGCATTTGAATATATTATTTTTATGACGAATAACGATTTTACAAAAACTATGTTAAAGTTCTCAATAAGGTAGAACGTCAAAAAAATGTATCTATTGATAATTGAGAGTTATTTTGCTTACTGTACTTAATATGAGAGACAAAACCAATAAACAAAGACAACCTTTATATGCTTTGTTTATTTAACTTAGTTTTGCTGATTTATATGCAATATTTGCTTCGAATAAAGATCAAACAATGCAAAGTAAGTGTCCGGTAAAAATACAGTTACGGAATATTATATTGTTAAATAATTTATTGGTTTGTAAATCTGAATGAACGAAATACTGCGATATTGTGCCAAATGTAGGGCGCATTGCCAAAAAGGAAATTTATGTTTTCCGATTCGAAAAACAACATCCTCTTTCTCAATAATAGCCTCTTAACTTAACGCTTGAGAGCAAGGGAGAGAAGGATCGCTTTGAATAGGGCAGGGAAATTTAATCCTTTCTCACGAAGCATCAAAAATAATTGTAACATTAAATATAATATTATATTATATTGTATATATGGCAGACCGTAATGTTAAAATTATTTTCATGAATAACTTTAAGTTAATGCGAAAACAAAACGCCTTTATAAAACGATGATAAAATACTTCAAATTATTGAAAAGGCCTAATAATTTATAATATATTTTGAATTGACACTTTTTAAGTATACAAACACGTTTTGTTGTTTAACAATTCTACTATAGACAACATGATTTTGTTAGATTCCTTTGATCAATATTTCTATAATATACCGCCTCATATTTATTTATGTATACCAAAAAAAATTTTTTTTTTGGCAATTAAAGCTGTGTTTTCGATACTAAATCTTTAATAAATATTTTTTATTAATATTGTGATAACTTATTTTTCATATAGACGCAACACATAAGAAAACCATATTTAACTCGTTTCAGATTATATTTTTTTATCGTTTCTGGATATCAATAATTTTATTCTGTACATCCCTAATATTTTTTTTGCAACCAAAATATCAACAGGCGTTCGTCTGGGCCATTGAATGGTCTACGATAATTCGTTTTGGCTAACAGCCAGATCCAAGTGGAATATTACTGATAAACGTTTAAGAATAATAATCTCGGTTGTCGGGCTGTCGCTTTGATATGATTATAAATATGACAAATGGACCGAGAAGTTTGTTTTATAGTTTTTTCGATAAAATAAGTTTTTACATAAACGAATGTTGGTTTGATTTGAGTTACCATACTACAAAAAGTAAGGACATAGTGTTTTATGATTAGTCAATAAAACTTTTGTTTCCTTTAAGACCTGTTGACTACATTGATATTAGGGATTCCAACTATTCGTCATTTTCAACTATCCGGATATCGAATAGTAAAATTGAAACTATCCGGATATATCCGGATATCCGGATAGTTTCAGTAAGTATGAACATAACAAAAAATTACTACATATATAAATTTATGTACTCAAATAATACATTAAAAACGAGTTCATTCGTAATACATATAAGTCATTTATTCATATTTTAAAAACAAGAGAGCATTACATGTACCATATTTTAAATTTGATCTTAATTTAGTTTTAATTTGTCCTGCTGTTGAAAATACTCGTTCCTTTGCTGTTGATGTTGGTTTTATTGTTAGAAGTGTTTTAAACAACACTAATATTATGAGATTTTAGATGATTTATCATAGGAGTCGTTGAAGATCCTTTACATCCAATAGTTTTCCCACATTTATTTATTACACACCGCTGACTGCAAATTATTATATTTTCTCATAAAATGACTTCATACTCCGAGCGTCTTGACATGGCTAAAATTTTATACAAAATTATTAAAATTATAAACAAAATATTTTTAAACATATTTTAATAAACAAGGAATTACAGGCTGCTTTTGTTAACATGTGGACAGTGTCAATTGCTTGGTTTTCAGTAATGAATTGTAGAACTCGCACACAAATGAAGATGTTTCATGATCAAAGTTTCATGATCAACTGATCCTTTCCCACTTCTGTAATGCCTTAGATAGAGAAAATACACATTTCAATACTATTCCATCATATTAAAATATTGAAAAATGCAGCTGCACTAGATTACTGTAACGGCATTTCTTCAATGAATGAAATTTCGGCATTAAAGGTTTTTTTCCCTCGAGTCCGAGCTGATTCGTCGAACTTTTAAATATTAAGATAACAAGATAAGATATTCATAATACCCGAGTTTGGGTAAGGTAAAAAAAAAACACTACTCCTAAGTAATCGTTTCTCCCAGGTAGTAGATACCCCAGTATTCATATCATCTTTCGTCGATTTTTAAAAATATTTCATTTAAAATTATAACGAATATTATCCGGATATTTTTCCACATATCCGGATATCGAATAGTTAAAAAGGGCCGGATATATTCGGATCGGATATCCGAGTTGGAATCCCTAATTGATATATTTTAAATGGCAATTACTGAATAATAGATGTAAACAAAAGATGGTAGATAAAACATTGTCAGTTTAGTAATCGAGTTGCCAACAATGATGGATTTTTGTCTTCTAGTTGCGCGTTTGTGATGTTGAGTCCCAGATGAGTAACACTCATTCGATGATTTATAAGTACACGTGATTTCTTATACCTTCTTGTTTTCTGATACTGAAGAAGAGAAGTTGAGAAAAGCATTATTTAAATATTGTACTTTTCTGTTCTATTGGGACACCTGTGTCATTGAGAATAAATATGCTCCATACAGTAAGTCTGCAGGACTAACAAAAGGGATATATGACATGGATATATCTTTAAGCTGTAGGTTTCAGCTTGGGTATATGTTGACTGATCGTCCTAGGACAAATAATTTTCCTAAAATGCTTCTCAAAAGGGTGAAACACGTTTCAAAATTTTCACCACTTCAAGTAGAGTGATGAAGTTTTAAGTTGTTTTTTTATTAATCTGAGTAGTATATATTCTCTAACTACAGTTCGAATTCAATAAGCGAAAATTTCCAATTGAAAATTTGATAATATATTGACAGTTCCGAGTAAACAGCAAATGGAAATTGTGTAGCTCTTTGGAAAAGACTTCTAGTCTAAATATTTATATCACTCATATGATTCTAATATCAAACTATATATAGATTTATGTTGATCTGGCACAAAAATAGTTAGACATTAATAAGCGAGGACAATTAAATATGCATTAATACAAATCACAGATAGAAAATGCCGTTTTCGTAAAAACTAAAAAAAAAAGTCGTGCTCTTATTTTTGGTAAATTCGCAAAATCATGTGATTTTGGATTCGAAAATTCTTGAAAGAGCTAAAAAAAAGCTTCAAGCTTTCAAAATCCAAAAACTCTAAAATTTTACGGATTTGCTAAAAAATTCTCAATCCCGGGATTGGTAAGGTCGCGATCACGAAATTTCGTAATCACAAAATTGGACAGGATCCCGGGATTGTATTGAAATCAGTATTTTTCGTGGAGAAATAGTATATGTATAATACATACTTCGCATCTTAAGAAATTGACACGTTTAACATGAGATGAATATTTATGGCTATTTTTAACATATTTTTATAATTAAGTAAAATTGTGCTGCTGTGGTTTTTTGCGTTTAATTCTTAACATGATTTTTGGATAATTTGAGTTACAAATAGTATACAAACCCTTCACGTTTACTACCGTTAGACTATAATAACAATAAAATTATGTTAAATAAAAAAAACATGACAAATTGTTTCATAGCGAAAAATTTTGTGTTTATTTTTAATCGAGCATTCACATTTTTTTACTTATATCCCATTCATAGTCAAAGCAATATTTCTCACGGAACTTCTGTTTCTGCGCAATTTATTTGACCTATAGTTGGCCAGCTTCCAAAGCGATTGTTCAGCGATTAGACGTCAGTTTCAAACTCTTCACTGCTTGTAATTGCTTTGTTAAGTTTGACTAATGACCGTGTTCTTCATACTCTTAAACATTTCTAATAAACTGAGAAAATTGCTATCGTACATGTCATAATAATAATTTATTAAAATATGTAACCTAAAAACGTGATTAAAAAAATAAAATGGCAGATGCGATGATTTAAAATGAGTTATAGTGTTTCATTTATGCACGACGAGCACTTAAATTTTAAATGTACATATTCACTAGCGTTATTTACAGATTTAATATAAATAAGCTTACTTTTGTTTTATAATTCATAAACTTGTATAACTCAAGGTACACTTCATTCATTTTAATTTTATCAAAAAGAATTTCTAAATGACCAAGGACTTATTTCTAATAATGGATTGAAAAACACACGAAATAAATACCAATTTGATACAACATTGTTTGTTTTGTTTGGGATTATTTTACAGTTTATTTATCTGACTTTAAAAAAAATCAATACGGCTAATGTAGTGTTAAACCAAAAGCTCTAAAAGCTCTTTCTTACACTCGCCTGCTTTCACTTTAATGGTGGCATTAAACAAGAAAAACAACAGATATTTTATTTCACCCATCAGTCTTTCAGCTTTCAAAAAAACTTTTAAATGTTCATAATGGGTTTTGAAAATGGCCGCAGACTCATTATTTTACTTTGTGTGGAAAATCTTTCTTTTTCTTTAATAATAAATGATCTAAATTGTCGTTTTGGAGCATTGTTAAATGGTTTTGAAATTATCGTCTCATTGTTATCATTGACAACTAAACTGCCGTTATTTCAAGAAAGACAGCTGGCGGTAAAAAGCATATTTTGAGCAACGAAACATGTCTTTAATAACTAAATAAACATAAATATTGAAAGATATGTATCTCTTTTCTCTTCTCTAAAGTTTGGTTGTTTAAATGGTAGCAAGAGAGCTTCGACAAAAACCTTTTTAAAAAAATAACGTAAAAGATTAAATACTTTAAAATGTATATTAAAATACAGAAATCCCAAAGTTTCACCCGCGATTATAAACAAAGTTTATTTTAACCTTAGATTCAAAATTTAGCTTGTCAGGTCATGGCATAAATCACTAGATTTCACTGTGTGTATCTTTTTAAGTGTCATTATCGGCGGTTGAATCTAATATATTGTGCTAGATAAAAAATCCTAATTTCCATCTTGCGTGCTTTCCAAGATACGACCATTTCTTTTTAATGCTCGGCAAGGTTTAACAAACAAACTTTGGCTTTTCTGTTAGCTTTAATTTCACCGAGCATACATTAAAAAAGATTCAATTTCTTTGATACTACCAGGCTTATGAATTCACCAAATGTTAAATCAATTTAATCACAAGATAAATATTTTGTTATACCTACTGCCAATATTTATTTTATTTCTAGCACTATTCTGTTATCAGAAATATTATTATGTTTTATAATAACATTTAAGTAATTATTAATTGATTAATATTTAGATATAATATTAAGATATATATCACCATATGTATATAAACAAAAATAAATAAAAGAACTTGTCGGTTTTCAAAAACCGGGTCTGAATGACCAGATTTGAAGAAAAATTTGTGACATTCTAAAACTGGTTTTTTCATAATGGTAACCCGATTTTTAATATATGAATATATATTGATTTGTAGTATATTTTTTAATTAAAATTTTATTTTAATCTGCCATGGTAACAAATATTGAGATTAAGTATTTAGTTTAATGTCCAGTTTATCAATGAACGCCCTGGAAACATTTTTTATAGAAATATTTTCAAATTACTTTTTTCAGTGAATTTGGACTCGAATACAGTTTATGCGTCAAATTCAAAAAGAAGTTCGCCGAATTTTACACAAAGTATTTTACAAACAAAAGAAAAAAAAAAGATCTTTTAAACACATTTCAAAACTATACGACCCATGTACTTCATTGCTTAGAAAAAGATTATTTTCTATTTCAGGAAATTTTGTTAACAACATTAGTTTAACTAAAAGATTAGTGGACTTTTTGTGTTTTCACCAAATACAATTCGAGTGTTTTTTGGGCGTTTGTTTTTTGATGATGTAAAAAGTCAATTGTTTGCTGTATTAAATCAATAGATTTTCCTTTTTTGTTAAACTTTGAAAACCGGGTCTTAGGAAATATTGGAATGCGATAAACGGTTTTTTTAAAAAACGGCTTTATATAGATGAAATCAAAAGCCAAAAGTTAAAATAATAAAGCTAAGTAAATTAAATTACTCCCCAAACCTATTTGGTGTTTTTGGACTTACTATTTTCATTTCGTTATTATATTAAACTCGAAACTTTCGACTCATTATTTAATGTAGTAAAAACAAATACCGTACATAAAAGAAAAAAATAATATGCTTGTGTTTACTCCCGTCATTTTTAAAACAAAAAAATAACGTACAAGTTGTTAAAAAGAAGACGTAAAAAATCTTTTTCCTAAATATTATATAAAAAAGTATTTAGTTAAATATATTTTTTTAACAAACCACTCGTTCATTCCACAATAATTAATTTATCTTGTGACAATTTTCATTTCATACCATTATTATTTTATTTCTAAATAGTAAAGTTCACCGACAAATTGTTAAATATATTTAAAATATAATGTGATACTAAAAATATATTATTAATGACTGAAAGATAATATAAAGAACCAAATTTGAGACTTACTAACGAAACGAAAAACCCCTGTGATATATTAAAAAAAACTTTTATTTATTAATTTAATTAACCCATCGAAGCCAAAGCAAATATTTAAAGTAATATTAATTATATCGTTGTTAAAAATTAAAAGTGACAAAAATGTTCGAAGGAATAAAAAACAGCAAGATTTCAAAATTGGCCCTCTCCAGATACCTGTCACAGTCATTGTAAGTACAATATATATATTTATTATTCTTACCGTACTTTTTCTCTTATTTTTTCTTTATTTTATGTCAACTGTTTCTTGAAATAATTGAATATGTCAAGGCTAAAATATGTTAACTGCCATTTTTGCCGAATATGATTAAAAGCATGAGCTTACTTTTGTATGATCTTTCCAGTAAACTGACTCTGCTCTAAACTTAAAAAATATTCAACATAAATAACGCCGTAAATTAGTTGAACATGTAGTATAGATGTTCTTATTTACGTATTTGTTCTAATTATGTATGATGAAACCATGTTATCAACAACATATTTGATGTGAAATATTTTTTGAATTGACATACAACCAAGGGTTAATTAAATTTATTTAAATACGGTAACAACTTTTGGACGAAATTACACTTAGCAATGTCGATCTTATGGTTTCATCGCCCTTCACAAAAAAATAAATGGCTTACTTCTGTCTTTTAAAAAGTTAACCTATGTCCATGGCTCTACTTGCGAAAGACATTTGCGAAAGACATCCAACATAAATTTTGTCAATAGTTGTATTGACTTTTGAATCACGATTCCTTCTAAAAACCTTAAAACTTTTCAAAATGTAATTATTAAATTGCAGATCAATCCACAAATGTCCCCAAAAGTCATTTATGTTAGTTAACATGTTTTCATCTTGACGCCTACAGCTATTATTAATAAATTAAATTATTGATAAAGCCGGACTTAGTTTTTTTCCAGTTAACTTGCTTAGCGTTCTATGATACCATCATTTAAAATATATGAGAGGCTCAAAGGATAATTCTCTCATTTCAGGTGAAAAAAAAACCAAGTCAAATTTCCACTAACTTACTATACAAGTCCATGAGCAGTTGGACCGTTTGTCTGTTGCTTAACACTTTAATAATTTGAAGACTTTTGTGGCTTCGGTCATTTGTGCATGATTGAAAAGACAAGTTTTCACAACAGTCCAATTTGAAAGAGTGAAAAGTAAAGATCTTCAATATATATACATAGTTCTTTGTTTTGTAAAGAAATTATGTTGATTTATTACAGCTTGTAAAACATGTTGGCTTTTAATTGAATTTAATCGAAACTATTTTGGACTCCTCATATTATAATAATATATACCACGCTATGGATGAGGAGTTGGGATTTTTTTTATTTTAAGAGGGTACGTTCATGTATATGTAATCTCTGAAGGTCAAGGCATTCACAAAACTTTAAAATATATTTAGATTGTTTTGTAAATTAATTAAATATCTTGCATGTATGTTGTATACTTACCTTTCTGTATATCAGCTGAAAGCATTGAATTAAATCGGGATAGATCTTTGAATACTGACTAAAAAGCTTTCATCTTTTATGTGGAACTGTTGGTTATTCAAAAAAAATAGTGTAGTATTTATTTTATAATTTCCGGAAAAATAATCAAATTTTTTAGTTATAGCCATGTTTATTAAATAACACCTATTGCCTTTAACAGTTATCAAAGTATTTTATTCAAAAGTTTATAAAAGTCTTTTAGGTTTTTAGAATAAAATAAATTATGCATGACTTCCATGAACTTGTTAATCTCTCTGTTTAATTTATTACCGTGGTAATGTTTTAGAATTAGCTGTATTATAAAGAAAGGTTTGTTTTTATCTTGAACTGAAAACTAGAATAAACATTTAAAAGTTTGCCTCGCTAATCACTGAGCCTCGTAATGCGTAATGCTATTTATCAAGCTGGTAATCCGCCTAACTGACACAAATTCTCGTCATTAGGCATTCAGCTATTCCTTTGAATTGTGTTGTAACGACCTTTCTTACTCCTACACATATTATTAAGGTAAACTTTAGTGAAAAAAACTCATATATCTAAATAATCGTAACGTTATACTGTAGAGTCTAAACCCATCTTATATTCATTAAGCTTTTCAAAAACATAATTTAAGTCATTTTATTTTTTTCATATCTAGCTTCTTTTCGAAACATATGACTACCTTTTCAAGATTTCTTGTCCCCCACTAATCTCTTTGCTTCATCCCAGGTCATACCAGCCCAGCGTCATGTAACTCTCTCAAATACATCGTATTGGTGTTCATCAGCTGCCTTTCTATATGGCCACCACTTGGTTCTTCAAAAAATTTCTCTCCCCCGCCAGTCTTCTTGCTTCCTGCCATGTCATTCCAGTGTCCCGTAGCTCCACCGTGTACATCCTATATATGGTCATCAGTGGCCTTCTACAACGATGGAATCCATCTGGTTGGTAGAAGAGACAAACAGGATTCGGGATTTTCCGGGGCATCCACAGCACATGTCCAAGTCAATTTTATCGTCGCGTCTTCACTTTGGACGTAATTGACGGCTAATTAGTATGTTCTCTTATCTCCGTGTTTCTGATAGACAAGCCACCGCACTCCTAGTATTCAGCGCAGATATCTGTTTTCAAAGAACAGTACATATACGGTTAGTTTGTACGTTTGTGAGATGACATGACTCGCAACCGTAAAGCAGCACTGTCAAAATGCATGCTTTGAACAGGAGGCATATGGTTTTGTTAAGCGTTGCAACTTTTAAATTATTAATTTGTATTACAATCATATTCTTAATCACAGTACTTCTTTACTTCAGAAAATATTGCTAAATGAAAAAACAACCAGAAAATGTAATCAGAATGGTGAAAATCTCTAATAAATCAGATTTTTTACTATTTACTGTATGTTAAAAATGTAATTTTCTTGGAAATATTTGGTTTTAACTCTTCAAATCGCTCTATAACAGTACTGGCGAACCTATGACCAGCGGGCCAGACATTGATCAACGAAGGCTTCCTCTTCACTTACTTTTCAAGCGACGTCACTGACTTAGTGACCCACGAGCTGGTATTTAAAAAGATAATGAGCAAAATTTGACCCACTCATCAAAAAGATCGCTAACAATGCTCACAAATAATTGTTTGTCACTATAACGTAAATATTTTTCATTAACAAAATTGCTTGCCGTCATGTTCACAAAAAATCAAATACTGATGGTAGTTATTGGACGAACTCATTTATTTAGTTATTAAAATCAATAAAAATGTCGAAGATCAAAGCAAAAAAAAACTTGGAGGCGCCGGGTATCGATCCCGGTACCTCTCACATGCTAAGCGAGCGCTCTACCATCTGAGCTACGCCCCCGGTTGGCAGTGGTAAGTTTGCTTTAATTATATTAACAAAGAATATGAGTTTGGCAGTGATAAAACTGGTTAATCCTTTCATTCGGTCTGAATCAATAATTATCTGTGATAAATTACTTTCACTTTGAAATTTACGTGATTTGACTAACCAGACATTACTACAATATTATGAAATGGTTATAAGTATATAATATTAACACATTTTAAAATCCCTTTTCAGACATTTTTTTTTATATTGTTTTTATGGCATGTATTTATAATTTTTAATTGTTATCAATTAAGATTAATTGAAAAGAAAATAATTTATTTGTAAAAAAATAAATTGTAATCCAATCAAAAGTGTACTAGTAAAGATTGGTTTCATTACATCCACTTTTGAACAGTGAGGGAACAGTTTAAGCTAATTATCATTATCTGAACAAAGGCAACTTTAAATACTTTCTTGCTAAGTAACATCATTGCTGATCATATATAATTATGAGTCTTTCATTTACATATTTTTAAAGGCTTTGATTTTTCAGTAAAACTTCCCGTTATATGTATAGAAAACATCTTTCAATCACTTTTTTTAAATATGTAGTTGGAATAAAATTCCCAATTTTAAGTTGTTATTTTTATAAATCTAATACAAATTTTGATCAGATCATTTTTTAGAAGCGTTTTGAAACACTTAACTAATAAGACGGCGTAAAAGATTTGTTTTTCTTATTTTATTTATTCCTATTTAGCTTATTTTTTTTTTGGGTTTACCTCTTGCTGTTGTTTGTGAAACTCATTCAATAAAATTAACTATCTTTGAACTTATGTTAGAAAAAACTAGTACCGTATTTATTTCAAGATTAAATATGTATTTTGTTTCAGAATAATGATCACTGGTATATCTTTGAAATAACATTTAAATTAATTCACAATTCTAGAAACAACATTATCTATGTTTTCGTACAAAACAATTGTCCAACAAAACCACACAGATCATTAATGTATTTACTGTAATATTATCTATATTACAACTACTTCATTACCCAGCATTGTTATCTGATAACACAACAAAAACTAATAACCCCCTGGAGCAGTGTTTTGACATCAGCGTTATATGTATAAGTATTTATACGTTGATAAATAAGTTATTGCATTTTCAGATTAAGCCGAATCTCTTGCTAAGCCTGGGGATTTATATGTCGACTGGGCGACCGCTGTAAAATCCAATCCACGCTCAAATTACCCGTTTGCTCAATTTTATCGCTATTGTATTGAACCGGAATCTTGTTCTTACAAAGGCATAAATGAGTGAATCGAGTACTTGAAATAGGCAACGTGTTAGTACTAAAATTTGTCTGCAATTTAACATTTTGTATTGTATTTATTCCATCAAAGGGTTATTACCATAGTTCTTGAAAACCGAACTTGAAACCAATGTAATGTAAAGATTTTTTCATTTTGACTGAAATTCTTTTTTACTATTTCAAAAAACCTTACTTACTTATTTATTAAAGGAATTATCAACCAATACTACCTGTAAGCCCGTTAACCTCAACGGGGGGATTTTTTTTAAAAATATACTGACGTGAAAAATAAATAACAAACCTATTTATCGAATAAGCCAGAAATTCTAAAAGTAAAAGATATATATCTCGGGGCATATATCGACAGCCCTGCCCTGCAGTATTTAAATTGTAAATTATATATTTTTTGGAGTAATCTTTAAGTTTGCTAACAATCATTTTTCGTAGTAGCAGAAATCGACCTCGGGGAATATATCGACAGGCCTGCAGTATTCAAATTGTAAATTATATATTTTTGGAATAATGTTTAAGTTTGCTAACAATCATTTTTCGTAGTAGCAGAAATCGACCTAGGGGCATATATCGACAGCCCTGCAGTATTTCAATTGTAAATTATCTAATTTTTGGAATAAAGTTTAAGTTTTCTAACAATCATTTTTCGAAGTAGCAGAAATCGACCTCGGCCTGCAGTATTTAAATTGTAAATTATTTAATTTTTGGAATAATGTTTATGTTTAATAGGCAGGGGAAGGGGAAATTGGGGACAATCATAACAATCATCTTGACGTCATCGAAAAAGATATGCAGACAGACGGACATTATCGACTATTAATTTATAGATTATTGATGGCTTCAGCGCGGTATGTTTGTAGAAGTTAATTTTAAATACAAAATAAATTTGATAACTCTCGTAATCCTTGCTATATTCAGTCTGATGATTCTTTTTAAATAAAAGAAACAATGTGTTACATAAGTGGAGTAATTAAATTAGCAAATTTAATTCAGCTTTATCTTGCTTGTTTTCTTTATTTCTATCATTTAAAAAAACATTATTATTTTTGTGACAACTCATTATTTTCATACGATTACTATTGTAATTCTTTTACAGCTTTACAATTAAGTTTTATCTGACTAAAATACCAGGTAAATATTTAAAGCTATCAAGATATATGTGACACTATGAGGTTTAATCTTTCATCAAACCTGATTAAGTCATATATGAGTCATACGATGGCCGAAGTTAATTATTTTTTTATATTATTTGATAGTTTTTCCCAAAACATATTTTGTTTATCAATTTTATCAAAAAATATTCAGCGGCAAAATTTCTTCTGCTTTGATTAAATACTCAATGGGGTGTGTTTTTTCTTTTGAATCAATATTTTGAACGTTGATTAAAATGGGAACAATTGTAATATATTAATAAAAGATGGATAATATTTGAATAAATAAACGTGTCTTGTTTAATAATTTAATTGATAAATGTATACGATAGATCGGAACCTAAAAAACAATTTTTCAAAAAAAGTTATTTAATACTAAAACTAACTGTGCTTTGCATAAAATACAGTGAGTCTTACTCAGTTAAAGCCTCCAATCCCAGGTTCCCGCTAAATTTTGTTATCTAGAAATTCTGAAATTATGATAGTACTAATTAAGGGATTTAAAACATTTGAGAAAGTTCCGCGAGGGTTAAAAAGGTCAATTTTTAAAAATTTTGGCAATACCATAAATTCTTGTGTTTTTTAAATTAAAATCAAATTCTAGAAAGAGCAAAAAAAAGGTCTGGTGTCGATTCATTTTTGGAATTTCGTCATTTCCTTGATTTTTGAAATCGACTCAACTTTTTTAGAAAAATCTCTGAAAGAACTAAAAAAACCCTGGATTTCGAAATTGCCAAAAGGTAACAATTTCTCAATACCGATTTTATAATGAATGTTCAATCCCGAATCCCAGGATTGGAAAAATTGTCAATCCCGAAATACCGGAATCATAAAAAGGGTCCGGGAATTGATGCCCTAGTATTAGCCCTACATGCCTGACGTATACATACATATAAAATTATTACTTGTTCCAAGCCCAGTAATGGAAATAAAGTCAGCATAATATTTTGAAACGTTGTATTTTTATGGCCATTGAAAATACGTTGGGCTTACATTTTACGTCTATAAAAAAACTTCCCGAGAGTAATACAGAAATGTAATAAATGGACTTTGAATAGAATAAAACATGTTCTTTTTTTCGATGAGGGCAGGTTTCTCTAAGTCGACATTGTTTTTCTAAATCATGATTTCACCAAGGAATTCACAACACTTTTTCGTTACCTTTCTGACAGAAGTTGGTAAGTAACAAAACTGTCAAAAATGATTTAAGCATACAAAGAGATTCTTTTTATCTATAAAAGCTGATTAAAGACAGGCAATTGTCACTAACATTAATTTTAAGCTCTTATCTGTGTCAGATCGGCATTAATGTATAAAAAAAAGATGTTAGAGGCTTTATCGTAAAAGCTAAAAAAAATCTTGTATTCTCAGAATAATCAATCTGTTACTTACAATCTTTTGCCAGAACATTGATGATATACTCCCAAATTGAGCATGTTAATAAAATTTATTCAATAATACTTGTTTGAAGTTTCACACAATTTCCATATTAAGAAGAGTGCTAATATTATACACGAGAAAAACTTGAATTGATATTTTGTACAGCAAAAGGCATGAACTGTCAATACACAAATATGTTTTTATAGAAACTAAACATACGGAAAATTTAAAGAGATTCGTGAAATACCGTTTTTTTTTATCCAAGTCCACTTCTAATGTGAAGAATATAGTCTCTTTAGAGTTATCTTAACACAAGTTTTGTTTGTTACTCAGTTACTCAACTTTTCTTTTTCAAAAAAAATAGTAGCGATACAAAAATAGGGCGAGAACAAAACTTTTGAACAAAAATCGATAAATTTGGCTCGGGCTCGTGAGATTCGTCACGTAAGCCAACGACGGTAACCGTTGCGCCACGTAAAGTTTACTGACTAAATAAATTTAAATAAATAGTAAAACAAAAAAAATATATAAACTTACAAAACAAGTACAAATAAAAGGCCACGAATAACTTTATTTTGGAAAAAGCAGGTGGCAGTTGGCAATCGTTGACCAAAAAATATGAAGTGGGATATTTAGAACGTCATCAATATGATAATGCTAAAAACATTTATATTCAAACCGCCTTATTTGTTTTACATATCACACCCTTTTCTATGGATTTCTATGTAACTTACAACTAACAGTGTCAGCTGAATACAAAATATGCTACAATATGTGTTATTTTACAGATACTAGCGTATGTAATATACCATACGCTGCAGTTTAAATCTATACCACGACGCCTTTATGTCATATACTTATGTTAAGCGAGTTAGCATCAGAATGATATAATAAATCTGTTTATGTAAGCAGATAGCTTGTGTACTGTGTGAATTTTATTTGCTTAAAAAAACCTTTTAAGACTGTATTACTTCGCTAGTAAATAAATCAATATTTTGTCATTCAAAGTTTTCATTCAGATATACCTGAATTTCAAAAGATTATGAAGTACCTATAGACCGGTTACAAAGTTGAAATGATATTATATATATTGTTTATTATTTTCGAATGATAAAACGGTTGCTCTGTGTGAAATATATTTTCGAAGGGCAACATTAATAGACAATCTTTCTTTTTCAACTATGAATTTTGTTCATGTAAATAACTATTCTTTAAACTTCACACAGTAACTCAAAATATACGCATATATCAACCCGTAATCAGCAGAAAAGCGTAAGCGACAATCCATAAATTTTACATGAATGGTCAGGTTTTAATCACAATATAAGGTTGTTTTTAACTTCTTCACATAATAAGTTCGAGAAAAGAATTCCTTAAATACAGTAAGTAATATTTGATTAACTAAAGTTTTTTTTTGCGAAATTAATGAATTGTTGTTTACGCTATTTTGCCGATTACGGGTCGATATATTGATGGACAACCTAACTTTGTGTTATAAGTGTATAAAAATTAGCAAGCGCAGACAATTCTCGTTCTTCGTCTTAGCAACATAATGACCATGATTGATTTAACGTTGTTAACAATAAAATCCCTACCGTTTTTGATTAATATTTAGCAGTGCATAAAAATATATGTTGGTTCCTTAGATAAACATATTTTCACAAAGAATAGGCTTCAATTTCTACCAAGAGTGGCTCGGTAATACAAAAAGTTAACATCAGTTTTTCTTCCAGTCTAACCCTTTCTTCTTTTTTTATCCGCCTATTTTATTTCCTCCGTTAACCGACCTTTTGTCTAAAATGCATTGTGTCTAGAAAAGATTTTCAAGATAGTTAAAAGAAGTCTATAGATCACTCTTAATGGCTAGAGTTTATTTGTCTGTTCAAAAACTCTTTTGTTTTTAACATATATTCTTTGGATTTATGCACCTGAAAATTGTGCATTTATTGCCCGTTTCATTTTTGAAGAACGTAAATAAACTCGCGTTACGTAATTATCAAAACGAAATATAATATAATGCATAGAAACGAAACGTAAAATTATTCAAATTATCCTCTTGTACAAGTTGAAATTAATTTTTATTGTATACTTCTTTTTGCACGGTTTATGGCATTATTTAAAGAGACATACATTTTAATAATACTGTATTAACAACAATTTGTAGCACATTTTGGCGTCTGGAGCTTATACAAATAGGAAGATATAACAGACAGCTTATTATAATATGTACAATGTAAATGTGCACCGTATCGTTATTAGCACAGCGTCTTTAAACTTCAACAAAACACCAAAAATATTTGATTATAAGTGTTCTTAAGGTATTAAATACAAAAGGAGCAAGCATTCCTTACATTAATTTCGTGTAATAAATATCTGTTCAATTTCGGTTTCATAAAATTGTCGTATAAATTGGGTAGTTTCTTCAAACCTAACATTAACTAAAACTGGTTTTGTAGTTATATTGCGGCTTGAATTTTTTTTGACAAACATTCATTTAATAGAGCCCATTTATTTATTTTTTTGAAATATAATTAAATTTGTTAAATTTATTCACTAAATAATTCAATATTCAAAAAAACGTAGACGTACGCTTTGACCAGCAGATGTTTATGTCTTTGGAGCCATAATAATTGTTAATATGATATATAGTTAGTATCTCTTTATATATGAGCCTTCGAGGAGTGAAGTGAGCTAACTAGTAAAATAATAAAAAAATATTGAACTTTTAAGTACAATCACGACTTTAATTTGTGTTTTGATGGATTGGATATTTTTATTTTACGGATATAGCACTATTGAAATGTATATTAACTGAGGTGACTTCATTTTTACGATACTTTAAGACGAGCAAAATAATACATCGCATCTTACTTATTTTTTTCTTAATACCACTTGACTCACTTCACCTCTAATAGGAGTATATGTAATCTTATTTTAGTGATCGAAACTAAAATCTTGTTTAGTAGTGGTAATTCTACATTAGTAAATTTGTGAAAATAAATACATTCCCAAGATATTTTGTTCACATTTTTATCAGAAGTTCTTATCCAATCTTCCAAGAGATAAGTCGGCCAATCTCGAACATTGAGTAATATTATATATAAATGAACATCAGATTTTGAGCTTTCAAAGAATTTCTGTCTGATATAAAAGAACTCTTTCAACTAAAAAGAAAGGAAATCAAAAACAAACAAAGGACAAAAATCAAGAATCGTGTCCTATTTCAAATGACCGATTCATTAAACCCATATACTGAACTAGGTTTTTAACTTACTTAACTCTATTGACTATCCCTTATTATCCGGGTCAATTGCAGCCCCAGTGAGTGAAGTGGATTTTATTCGGGGGAGTGAATCGGGTCTATTTAGTACACCGGTAATGGAGTGAACACAAGCCACCGGAACGATTCCGGAAGCGGGGAATAATGGTTTATGTATGTGAACTGCGCTCCATTCGAAGGACTAGCGATGTTTTAGCACTAATTTTATTTTCTTTTTTGATTGATTGTTATATAAGAACGAAAGAAAAATAGTTTTGCATGGCTTGCTTAAAACGTATTACTTACAATAAATATAATTTATCTATAATTTAAGATTTCGACTGAAGGTGCTTGGTGGAATTTCAATATTAAATTTGAATCATTCAAATTATGTACACTCCCACAGATTTTGTCACTAACGACCCGGGTTTCGCCTTTCGGCATCTTCCAGGTGTTCAAGCGCACGGATTGAAGCGTCAGTTCAAGTTCATCCGTGCACTTGAAAGCCTGTAGATGCCGAAAGGCAAAACCCGGGTCGTTAGTGACAAAATCTGTGTGAATTTACATAATTTGAACGATTTAAATTTAGTAAACAAATGTTATAGTGTTATTAATAAAAAACCTACTTCAATGTTTTATCAATCAAAAGCGCTCAAGTTAAAGGTATCCATGTTTCAAACACTTTTTGGCACAAGGACCTATTAAGTTTCACATTATTGTTTTTATTTTTATTAAATTCATTGTAATATTTCATTGATGAAAAATCAATAAAACAATATTGTAATTACCAAATATTCCTCATGAATTTCATATCCTTACAATGGTGAGTTTTTCTTGTCTTAAGCTTGTCGGTGTTCAAACAAAATTTATGACATTCAAAAGCCGGTTTTTACAACTTACTAAGTCGGCTTCAAATGTTAGAGTTATTATTTAATTTTGTTTATTATTCAATTATTAAAGTTAGTATTTTGACTTGAAACTGCCTTCGTTATTAAAAAAACATGTATTTCAATAGTCATTAAACATTAATGAATGCGTTGAAAATATTATATTTGGTTTTATTTTTTAAAATATTTTAGTAGTGCAATTTGACCTGGATGCAGTTCTCGACCATGAGGTAAATATTATTAATCCACCGCCAAATAGGTACACGGTACACTGCATAAGTTATTTGTTATTTATAGTATCTTTCCGTAGCATCGTTTATATTACTTAACTGTATGTATCTCGTCAAATTCTTCGTGCTCAACACGCCAGAGACGAGTTACCACGTCAATAAATAATTAAATTAATAATTGAAAAATATAGCCGGTGTGCTAGGTACAAACTTACTTTTTTCTACGGCAGCCAAAAGGTTAAACGAATTCAAAACAATGATTTTTGGACGATTTTAATTGAATGACCCTTATGTAAAGCTTCTAAAACTAGATACATATATCTGCTTTTATTGTAATTTAAGATTTTGACTGAAGTTGCTTAGTAGAATTTCAATATTAAATTTAAATCGTTCAAAATTATTCAGTTTTTATATAAGACACTTTTTATGCGTTTTATAATTGTTCAAATTGGAGTCTTAAATGTTTATAAAGATGGGTGCAGTTCCCGATCCGATTTCTCCGGTAATGATGAAACCTTCTACTAATGCAGCACCTTAGCAGCATTAGAAGCTTTCAAGTAATTCCAGAGTTACTACCTTTACAGTAAATTGCCAAAGACTTGGTGTTCAATGGAAAAGCTTATTTGAGTTGAAATTGTTGCATGTATATCCACGCCAAGTTATTGAGTGCAGTTCAAATCACCGTCGTTACCACCAAAACACCTTTACCTTATAATTATGTACAACCATAGGAGGTGAATATTTATTTATTTTTACGATAAATTGTCAATCTCTCATAAAGAGTTTTAACCATTACAGGATTGCTTAATAGTTTATTTACGTTTATGTCGCTATACGTATAATATTAAACCTTAATTAATTATTTAACATAATACATGGTATATCATTGTAAGGGATGTGTGGGTATCGCTTTGTGTACAATATCAAAGGCTTTTAAGCAATGTGCTTACGTTTAAACCATATAAAGTCGGCGGTGAATGCAGGTTACACGAAAACCGCTTTACGCCTATTTGCGTGGGAACTTATGTTTGCATAAATTCTGTTGTTTGCTTCCGCTGCTAATTTGAGGTCATCGTGGTGTAAGCCAAGCTTTCCTGACAAAGAACAAGTGAAAACTGTGCTTAGCACTACGACTAAACGCCACTTTGACGACAGTTTAGCAGTCCCATAACTCATTTCTCTATCCAGAGCGATACCGGTCTTAATACCCAAAGTTGAATGTTTAATGGATGATTTTCAGAACTGTGTATGTAGGGGTTACATCACCGGTATTTTCGAAATCGGAATACCGGTATTTTGGTGTTAATAACAGTAAAGATAACGTTGTACTTATTTAATAACCGTTCACCAAATAAGCATTAAGTCAGATAAGTCTTTTTCTACAGTCAGACTTATTTACACACACAAACATCCTATTCAAATAGACAGGTTTCAGCATATTTCCTCTTTAGGTCGTATTTAAGTTCGTATAATCAAACAATAACATTTCAAATATCAATATTATAAAATGTTATATTAAAACATATCAATGTCGTTATTATTGTTATTTTTTTTACTATGTTCACTTCCAATGTGGAGCATATGGACTATAAACAAAGTTCATCTCAAAAGCTCGGGTGGGAAGGAAGAATTCAAGACAAACATCCATGCCGTCAAACCAAAGGTTCATAAATCGATTAAACATTTTATTTTTAAAACTATCCGTACTGCGATTTGAACCCGTGACTTCCGTAACCAAAGCCAGTGACGTTAAGAACTCGACTAAGTATGCCAAAATTCTTACTTGCATAGTAAATCATTTCACTGTGGAAGCATAACATAATTTTAATAAAATACGTATTGCTATTGTTGATTGTATGTTTTTAAAGTTGCTAAAAGCTTTTATTTTGTTAAAGCTCTACAACAATCATGAAAAATGATGACAATGACAAAATACATTAGGGATGTAGGTAACCTACTAAAATCTGCTCACTACGGCGCTTCTAAAATTATGCAAATCTCCTCCGGTTGTATTATACTTGTTAGCATGAGAGAATTTTCCCGAGCGATCGTCACACAAATGCCTACACGAAACCATCACAGAAGCTTTCAAAGCTTCCAAGCTTTTATGGCTAACATTATTAAATTCTCACAATATTATGCGGGTTTTATATTTTTCACAGTTTGGCGTATTAATACAAATTTAATGGATAGCTGAATCGTTTATCTTTACTAAATCAGACTTCTTTAAGTCACTTAATAAATAGTATTTTAGCGTCATTTACAATCAAGCTCATATCAGCAAAACCAAACTTTTACATGAACCACAGTTTCTTTATTATATTATTTCAAATTTTAACTTTTAAAAGCTGAAAGGTATAATTTTATTATTATCAGAGTTCACATGACTGTTAAATGCAATTAAAATGCATGGTAACTTTGTTATTCCACTGTTTGTGTTACTAATTATGTCACGTCTTTCACCTCTTTAAGTAACATTTTATGATTGACTATTTTTTTTTTACTTTCAAAGAATAAACTGATACTAATTTTATTAGCTTACACATAAAACAATTAAGGCTGAGCGTATGATGAAATAAATTTAATTGGTGGGAACTGAACTTTATTTATACGATACTACTATCAAAATACATTAAAATAGTTATTGTGGGTGTCATTCTGCGTCACTCAGCTATGTCACTTGCATCATTGCATGTAGCAGCATTCGGATCACACGTTCGTCGTACATGTCTGCTTGTATTCCTCAATACAATGTACCAATGAATAAATTTGAGGAATCTGGAAACAAAACGGCAGTCTATGTTTTTTCAAAAAAGAGTTGGATATGTCATCGTGTAGATCTTGTGATTCATAATATCGTAGTAAGTTATTTTTAAAAAATATTAACATTTTATAAAAGAAAAAATCGAGTTTTTAACAAAAGCGGTGGTTTGTATGATTCTGTATCGAAAATGCGTCAACTTTTTAACGGATTATGCAGAACTATTTGAATTATTTTAAAAAATACTATTTTGTACGAATGTTAAGCATTAATTTCTTCCGGAGCATTCATTTTCAATAAAAAAAGTAAAAGATTTTTATTGATTTGCGAAAATTTTAGGATTATAAAAACTACAGCCTTTGTTTCTTGAGACCTCGTTTAAACAACTTTATTTGAACAAAAATGCTTCATATAATCGTATTAAAAAACATAGTTATTAGTTAGAAAAACCGTATACTGAGCATCGAGAACAGATGCTTGCGTCGGATAATGGGGGTTTGATTTTGTGAGGAATTCAGAGATAAGGGAGCGTACAAGACAGCGTCCCGTCACGTCAGTGGTTATGGAGAGACGTTGGAACTGGCTGAGTCACGTGCTGCGGATGCCTCCGTAAAGCCTCAATCCTGCCTGCCTCTTCTTTCGACCGGTGGGATTCCGGCGTCCCGGACGTCCGTCGAGTACTATCCATATGATGTACTCGGCGGAACTGAAGGATGCTGGCATGTCATGGGAGGAAGCAAAGCAATTGGCGGGAGGGAAACATGGAGGTGCCGCGTGGCGGCCATATGCTCCACATAGGGAGCGAACGTGGCCAAATAAGAAGAAGATTAGTTAGAAATACTAAATCTGTTAAATCCTATTTATTAAAAATCTTTATCGTATACAATGAATATTTTGTTCTGGAATTTTTTGTCATGCCTAATCATCACTGTTGTAGATCCGGAGTATATAAATGAGCACACATACACACACACACGTATAAACATACTTTATATGCACGCATACGTCCATCAGCCGTCACGTGACTAACCCTATTATGTCTGACGTGTAAATGGCAAGTACCTTTACGTGGGAAGTATTCGGTACACAGAAAGCTTTATGCAATATTTATATAATGTAATTGTAAAACCATTCAAAGCCTAAGCAAAGTTGTTTATATTAGCATTTTAAAATATTCTCATACATTAAAAATTAGTCGATGAAATAATATTCAATGTTGAAATATTCTTACAACCCCCATTGTGGAACTGTACATGTCAGTACTATTGACAATAATTGAAACAATTTCTTCTCCGGCGCTTTTTAAAAATGAGTACGTTTACTAACTGTTTTAAAAACGCCACAAATTATATTTGTTACCTTGTGAGTAGGGCATGCAATTCCTTGGATCCCAGGATTGATCATTCAGCATAATAGTAGACCAAAACTTCTTGAGATCATTGCTATAAAATATGGTTAATTAAATGATTCCAGAATTTTTGTCAACTCGAAGGGACGATTTGACAGATTCCTCAATTATTCCTTCCTCTGAAAAACTTAGGTTTGAATAAAAACTTAGAATTGATGGATTCCACGTGCCATAATGAATCCCGAAATCAAACTGCTGAGGATCTCGGTATTTTGGGATTCCAGAATTGTAGGCCCTACTTGTGAGCGATGAGCTTAGGGTCTTAAATTAATATTTTGAAAATCACAGCATTATAAGTGAATGGTTTTAATACAACTTTTCGATTTTATTGCAGATTTAATTCTCTCGAATTGTGATAATTGAATTTCTGGTGTATCATTTTCTTTAGTAATATATATTTATTATTATGTGTCAATTATACTTGCTTCTCAGCAGACTACATACATCAGTAAAATAATTTCCCTATGAAAATCGATTTGTGGAAAATGCTCGCAATTCAGTAATTATTAATACAAAAAATAAAGCTATTCAATGCTTACATTTTTACATGCTCGGTAAATTTTTAATTTAAATATATCGACAAAAATAGCATAAATTATATACGTCTGCAAGCAAAAAGTTTTCAATTTTTTACTTTGAATCGTACGAAAAGGAGAAAATTAATTCCCAAGCGTCTGCTATATCAAACTTACAAAAGGCGAAACATGTTTGTATACACGGAATTTTTCAAAAGTTAAAATTCCACCACCGTAAAAAAAATCTTGACGTGTATTCTAAAAAATTACAAATTCACAGATGATTTATTATACATATCGAAAGTTTTTGGACGTTTCATCTTGTTTTTTAAAATACAAATTTTCGGAATCAGACTAAAATCATTATAAAAGTAAATTTAATAAATTTCATAACAGCTTCGCAAGATATACTATATGTATTTTTCAGTTGCTTTTATCAGCTTAAAATATTTTTTTTGGTTTGGATTGTAATAATCAAAAAAATATATATAATATGACAAAACGTGTGCGTATTAAAATCTCTTTATTGCTATTAAATAATGTTCATAACAGCTGTTGAGATGTACATAAGCTAGTGAGCATTTTGATGTCACTACATTTTATTTATAATGGCCCTTATTTATTAATGAAAACAAATATTTATCGCTTAAATATTGTTCAAGGAGTATTGAGTAAGCCGCACGCTGTTCCTTTCTTATGTGTAAACCGTCAATTCTCATAATAAAAGCATTATGTTTATAAAAAAAAACACATTTTAATAAATTCATTGAGTTATCTTTAAAATGCACACAGTCAATTATCTTGATGACATTTTCAGAACCTTTTTTTTATCATCAGACATTACTTTTTATTTTTTCTATTAACTGAAAAAAAACATTATGAAATAACATAACATATGTGAACCTCTATTATTCTCGCATGGTAAAAAAAAGTTTTTTCTTATTGGCAAAATATGATTGGATTATTATTTCTATGAGTTCTCTTGGGTTATTGAATTAAACTTAGGATAAATTGTTTTTTCAGTCGATTGACGATTTTATGAAAAAAAACTTAAATGATATATTCACATTTACTCTTAAAAATCCGACCCTAAAAAGAGGTATAGCAAGAGGAATAAGCTAAGTATTAGTCCTGTCCAATCACTTATATCCTGTTTTCCCAAAAAATGACTCAACGACTTGATAACAACTTTTTCATGCATAAAAAAAATCGATTGAGAGTTATAAACATAGTTGAAGAACAAATATTTATATTTTTACAAAACGTCATTAATTGAAAGTTTTTACGAAGCATACTCATTCAAATAAGATATAAGAGTAATCCGTTATCGACTATTATACTTTCAAGCAACCCTGTTGTTGCAAAATATCGTCACTTTTTTCCACGGCATATGTTTTTTTTCCATTGAATGGATATTCCTGTAATACTTGTCTGCAAATACTTTCCAGCGTATGCGCTTGTATCGCATAATATGTGTCGAAAGAAGATTCATCTACTATATGTAGATATATCTCAAAAATGTTCGTAAGTGACACTGTACCAAAAGTCTTTTCTCCTTGGAAAGCCGCTTAGTATAAATAAATAATTTTATTACAAAATGAACTCTAGTTTGTCCTTTTTACAAGACATCAAGATTTTATACTTAGTAGTATCTAAGAATGCCTTGAAAATACGCAGACAGTAATCTAATCATATATAATTCATCCGTATGTAACCTAATATGTAACCGTATGTAACCTAACGTAGTAACCTAATCATATATATAGTTCATCCGTGCGCTTGAACGCCTGAAGATGCCGAAAGGCGAAACCCGGGTCGTTAGTGACAAAATCTGTGGGAGTGTACATAATTTGAATGATTCAAATCTAATCATATATGGTAATATTCATATTGGTGCAAAACATTCGATTTAATTAGTAATTTAACATTAATAAAGATTATAAATAAGCGTTTTATAATATTTCTTATTATAAGGCTAGATCAGTGGTTTCCAACCTTTATGTTACTACGCCTTCCTTTGAAGAAGAAAATATCTACGCGCCTCCCCATCCTTTATGTCATATAGTAATAAAGACACGTTTTAAAGGGTAAATAAATATTTACTTCCTTTGCAACATTCCACGCCTCCCAGGTTGGAAATCGCTGGGCTAGATAATAACTCTGTATGAATAAAAACACAAAATATTTCATTGTACTTATTTCATCTTTTTTTTGCCAAGATTAGGACTGGTTTCGCTCCTGTACGAGCATTATCGATTACTGAATATAATTTAACAGTGCTATTTATACAAAAATAAGTTGAAATAAAAAAAGAGTTATAAACAATTGGCATTGAAAAAAATTTACAAATTACAGTAGAAATTATGAACAAGTTAAATTTTTTAAATTGTGTAAGTTTAGAGTCACTTACAAGTCAGACTAACTTTATTGTAAGAATTTTGACTATAACGTAGGTTGTAGACGATCATCATTCTCGATTTCATATGACGAGTAGGATTTTTCTTTTAATACATGCAGAGAGAAAAAAACCAATAAATTCAAAAAATATATTTTTTATGTCTGTGGATAAGAATACTTTGGGGAATAAATTTAACAGCCTGGAGTCACTTGTCTTGTTTAAAATATATTTACAAATAATCAAGAATTTCTTAAAATTTTCTGTCAACTATATTGTATGGTTATGTCAAGAGAAAGACACGTAATGCTAGTAATTAACTCAGTTAACAAATTTTTCATCTACTTTGTTAAATTTAAAATATCTTTAATATTTATTTTATATTTTTGGGATTCAATTTTCTTTTTAACACTTTTATGTGCCTTTTTAATATTCAAAAATAGTTTCATAATTATAAAAAAACGAATAAAAGAAATTAATACTAACATTTTCTTTTCTTTTTAAATACTACCCTGAAAGTCATTTTTACCATTATACAATTTCGAATCCATTGAGAGCAGTTAAGCTTATTTAAATAACCTCAAATAAACGTTATTTAAATAACGGAATCAAAGTCTCTCTGTACCTCAAGGGAAATGTGTAGTATTAGTCACAGAACAGAATCTGGTTTCGAAATATGTCCTTGCTTCCTGAAGCATGCACGATTCATATATCAAGTCAAATAATAATATGTATTTACACATGTAATGTAACTAAGCAGGACATTTAGAGTAATAAATATTAATACGTGTGTTTATATAACGGTTGGTTAAGGTCATAAACAGATACTTAAACACAAAAAAAATGACAATTCAAACTCTTATTTGTCAGATAAACGTTAAGTCATCTATATTTATTGATATTTTAATTATCTATGATGTATAAAATGTTGTAAAAACCTGTGTGGTCGAGTGGTCAACATCGTTGGCTACCGCTGCGGAGGGCACGGGTTCGAATCCCGGTACGGACGGTTTTATAAATTGATTTTTCAATCGATTTATGAATTTCTGTTCAAAGGCATGGATGTATGTGATGTCTTGAATTCCCCCCACCTACCATCCTATCCTATGCACGGGGCGTATAGAGAGCGATTAGCTAACCACTAGTCCTGTCCTTGCCCTTTCCTTCTATTCCTACTTTCTTTGGAAAAAGAGAGGTTGAGCAACTGAGTAACAAGCAGTTCTCGTAGAAACATTTCTGTTGAGATAAACTCCATTAGGAGTCCATATGCTCCATATTGGGAGCGGACATGGAAAAATATATATATCAATAATAGAGGCTTTATTCTAAAATCTGTTTTATTTTATTTATAGTTTACTCAGAATCAATCTGTTACTTACCAACTTCTGCCAGAACTGTGACAATATTGACAATTGAATGGTTAAAATGACTTTATTTTTTACTGAAATTCTGGAACTTTTCGTGTAGTTAGTTGATTCGCTTAGACGCACGCACGTTGCGTGTTATTCGTAACTGAAAATGTATTATGTGTTTTCCTCCAAAAAAATGTGAATATTAATTAGATAATAGTCATCACGAGTAAACCAACAAGAAATATACACATAGTCAGTTTAAAAAAAGAATTAAAAAATAACAATTTACTTATTGTTAGTGATAAACCATATACCTTAGTTAAGAGTTAATACTTCTTCCTTAAGAAAGATTTAATATCAGATTTGGGAGCATGGGAGGATGAACTTAAGTCTTATATTTGAAAACAGAAAATAAAAAAGGAACCAAGTATACAGAATTTTTCTGTTCATAGAACATTTCTGCATAATAACTTTTTTCATTTTTTTATACTTAGAGCTTTGTTTATTTTCTGTATTCATATTTCTGTGCACTTGAATAAGAATGCATAAACAGATTGATTATAAAACAATTCATTTATTATTCGTGTCCTGGAATTTGGAATGAAGCCCCAAGTAGGTCAACCATTTAGCTACAAGACAGAATTTGTGATCTGTACATATGGTGTACTACGACTAAGCGCACGATATTATTTTTTACTAATTTTACGAGAAATATTATTTTACTAATTATGCTTTAAACACGTATTTAATTAAACGAATTAATCCAGTGAAAGGATAAATTATTCAGTATGGTGACTACTCGTTAGTAAAAATGGTGCGAACCTCTGAAAACGTGATATCGGTTTTAATGAATCACGTTTACATTAATACCCATTGACCTTAATCACGCATGTTTCATATGAAAGCGTTACTTTGAGATAATTATCCCTGAGATGGGTAATAATGATCATAATAACAACCCCGACCTAAGGGCGCTTTAATGTGAGGCTTCGTTTTTTATTTCAGTGGTGAGGTGTCGCTAGTTAGTAGCAGCGTTTTGTCTGCTGATGAAATACTTATACTATGTTAGACTAAGCCAAGCATATAATATTGTATAAAAGCGATAAATGTATAAAAGCAAAAAAAAGTTAACATTTTCTCTGGCACATTGTTGGACGGGATAGAACAATTCAAAACATCTATTCATTTTCACATAAATAAATGAGAAAAATCATGATGTGATGTTTTAAAGTTGTTAACCCATGTCCGCTCCCAATGTAGAGCAAATGACATCCTAACGAAGGTATCTCAACACAAGTGTTTTCTACGATAATCAGTTGATAAACCTCTATTTTTTTCAAAGAGATTAGGGATTAAAAGGATACGACTAGGACAGGACTTGTGATTAGTTTATCACTCTCGTTAAGCTCCCTTAGTTTATGATTGTAATGGTAGGGAAAATTTTTAGATATCACAAACAAATATGCCTTCGAACAGAAAATAAATGAATCAATTGAAATATGCCGTTTGACTTAGGATTTGAGCCCGTGAGGTCCAGCATGGAAGTCAACGACGTTGACCACTGTGCCTCGGGCCCGACAAGTATTTTATAGTGTTAAAAATAAGAAGCTGATAATTAGTCAGGCGCTTGAGCTCTAGATTTGATTATAGTTGGTGGAATTAGGAATAGACAATAAAGAACAGGAAAAACGTCGAGTTATCACTAATCTTGTTATATTTACTTTCTGTAAAGCGAAAAGCCTTTTTTTATAAAACAATATCTGTTGAAATAAAATTATTTAAAGCTTCATTCAAAGTTTATTACCCATGAGAGGTGAAGTAAGAAAGTGGTGTTTTTTTTTTTTTTTAGTTAAATGCGTTATCATGCAATATTTACACATGTCTTAAAGTATTGTAAAAGTTAAGTGAGCTCAGTACATACACACTGCAATGGTAGTATCTCCTTAAAATGAAAAATGCAATCCACCAACTTAAAAGTCCGATAGAAAAGTTTTACTATTTTACAACTTGGCCCTCTTCACCTCTTGAAGGCTCATATGATGTACGCTAAAAGTAATCGTTAATACAAAATAGTGTAGTCATAATGTAATTAATCTCACTTCACAATTTTTAGTGAGGGAACAGAAGAAGTAAAATATCGCTAACGGCTTTAAATAATTTCAATAAATTTATTAAAAAATCAATATATTACAAAAGTTGCAGTCCAGAGAAACAAACACTCACTACCGATAAAGATGAAGCCCCAAATTTACGAATACTCGGTTTAGGAGTAAATATTTTATTTTCAATTAAAAAATCAGTTTTATATACTTTGGATTGCATCAAATTTTAACCAAATTTGTATCTGCGTGCTCCAAAAATTTACATACCGAAATGGAGTAATTAACTTTAAATAATTGAATGTTTTTCAGCTGTGTCTGTAATGAATGGAAAGTGTGAATCGTGTGAAACTTGAATCATTCAATTAGGTTTATTGAGTGAATAAATTATTAGTTATTGCTTTAGTCACATCACACAATAGTGCTAATGAGTAAATATCGCTTTAATCAGTATCAACACGGACTGGACTTTAATTAATCAGTTTTGATATATAACGAGTAATCAACGTCTAAATAGTAATTATTTATTTCTTCTGAGAATTTAATATTCCTTTTGTATTTGATTACACTTTATTGAAAAGGTCAGTACCGGTTTCGCTCTTTGCTAGTATTGTCATCAGTGGGAGCGGACATGGATATAAAAAAATATACCATAAAAAAATATGTTTTTGTAGTTTCTTCCTTTATCAACGTAAGCCCCTGAATTGTGAAATAAATACAAATGTTTGTTTTATTATTTTTTTAATTTACCGCCTTTCCACTAAGTGTTGTCATTGAAACCTGAACAATTCAACACTTGAAAATTGAAAAATATAAGGGTTAAATTTGACATAGCTAGCCAACAGTTTTACTGAATCGTTAGTTTCATACGCTTGGATTTTTTAAATATAATATATAAAACCTATATTGCTATTCAAACACTTAGCGGAATAGATATTTTTATGAGGAGACTCTATATACGTATAAAATATTCATTTTCAATATATCGAAACATCGTCCCCGTAAAGTGGATACCATTAAATATGAATTGGAAAATACGCGAAAGCCCTTGAATTTATATTATGAACCAAGTAATTCATATATTTACCCAAAAAATACCGTATTATGTTATATAAATAGTAAAGTTGATATTACACTATGATAAGGTTCAAACAAATATTTGATTCCATAAGAATTATTCAATTAAATTAGTAACGTTTTTTGTTTATCTTTTGATACTCACAAAAAAGTGTTATGGCTTGTTCCCGCTAGTCGAGTAGATTAGACAAGTTAGACAGTAAGGTTGTTAACCTCTATTAGCCATTTAATTATATTTTTCGGCCAACTAAACAACTACCATGGACAGCATTAGTGAGTGAAGTTCTTTATTAGGCGTATAAATCCGTTACGGAATATTTAAACCATGAGTGCTATTGGAATTTCAAATGTCTGCTGTATAAAAATAAACAAATACTGACTTGCAAAGTCCAATGAACATTACTAATGCATTCGACACGTCGCTTCTGATCAACTGTGTATGGACACTTTTCAGTTCGACTTACCAACTATACTAAACTTATTCACAATACTAATCTTTTCGACTAGTGGAAAGAAGCGTTTATAGACACAACAGTATCTTGTTGACTCTCACATCTGTAGAATTTTCTTTTTCATGAATTATGATTTCTTCTCTTCAAACCAAAAGTATTGAATGATTGAATTAACATAAACAAAGCAGAAATTCATTATAATTATCACAAAATAACACTGTATTTAGTTTTAATGTGTTTTTTTTTAAGTTGATAGCAATTTCGGCTTCATTCGATCGTCAAAAATTTATTTAAGCCGTTTATACTGGCATAGAAAGACACACAATTAATTCTTTCATATTTTCTTAAATTGTTACTTATATTGTAAAATAAATAATTAAATGAAATCAATTGTATTTATGTTCTTATAAGAAATGTAACGCATATATGCCAATATGTATATATAATATAAACAAGGTTTCATTGTAATAGAAGCCGAAATAGTTATTAATTTAATAAAATAAATTTTGAACTAAATATAGTGTTATTTTGATCGAAATATTAAATTTATTTGATTATATAAACAATATAAAAATTACGGTATCTGTCGATATTTTTTGTATTTAACATTTTTCTATGACATATGCGAAAATAAATTACATCACCATTCAATCATCTTTGCAAATACCTTCACAAAAGATCGTTTTCATGAATATTTATTTATATTTTCAAATTTGATTGAACGTTTAAATTGAATAGAAATTTGATATATGGGTAGACATTTTTAATGACAATAAATCAGAGTGAGTGAATAAAAAAATGAAAACGATTTTCACACGGAAACATATTATATTTTATTAAAAAGTCTTCAATAGCAAATAAAATGATAGGAATCGAAACAGCTTCCCGATCACTTTCATAAATATACGAGGCCAAAATAAGAATTTCATCATTCTTGAGAATGTGAAGTTAAATGTCCTGATTACCTAGTTCTAAGGTTTAGAACCAGTCTACCAATGGAGATGCCACTGGGGAGAGCTTTGACGGTGTTTAAAAATATTTCTTCATATTGACATACTACACGTGGACGTGGGTGAGTTCCAACGAATGCTATTTTTTGTGTAATAAAGTAGTGTTCGTCGGAGCTTTCTCAGTTGACTTCCTTGTAAAAAAAAATCTACTGCTTTTAATATTAAATTGTTTAATGTTTTTTTTCTTTATTGTAAAAGTCTTAAATTTATAATTAGTCAATCTTATGCAATGTTAATTTAATGAATTAATAAAGTGGTATCTGATTTTAATTAAGTATCAAATACGTCTTTAAATTAAATCATTATACGAGTCAGAATACTATGATAATGCAATTCGTTTCAATCGTGTATTATTTACACATTTGATTTTTGCGGGTAAAATCATAACTTATCAACAGCCACGGGCTAAAAAATCTTACCTTAACCGCATGTGATATATGAGTCAAGTTTTACACAGCCCTGTTTTACATTGTGAGCATTATGTATTTTTATGTACTTTTTACTTAACGATAGCATTGGAACAACTCACATTATGATCTCATCTAAAAAACAATTTTACCCAACATTTTATAAATGTTGAAATGATACAAGTATCACAAAAAGCTACACAGCTTATCGTAAAATAGAGTCTAAAAGCAAAAGCTGATAGAATCACTTTGCTTTAATTGTAAATGGCACCTTTTTGATCCACTCATAAACTTTTTTATAGTTATTTTTTTCTGTCGTACTGTATTTTCAATTGAGAAATATATTTTTTAAAGCCAGTCAACCATTTATTACAATAAATGGATGTGAAATATAATTGTACATATCGACATTTAATTTATTGGCTTCTAAAAAAGTTTAAACTTTTTTTTTGTATGCTTCTGTTGGGTTTCGCAAGTTATTTTTCAATTCATATTATGTTGAATTAATAACAGTAAATGCATGTATTTTTTTCAAGTTTTTGACACAATGTGGACTTATTGGTGTTTGATTTTAATTGTCACAGTTAATTTAATTGCATTAGCTATTAATTTAATACAGTATTGATAAATAATAAATTCAAGGATCGAATAAGTTAATTGTAGTTTTCTTTGTTAAAGTCAACTGTTTCAGAAAACAAGCTGCCAGCGGTTAATAAAACAATTCCACATAATTGAAAGTGAAAATATTTCCGTCTTCATCAAAGACTGTATACACTTAGAATTAATTATTTAGAACTCGTAATTCTACAGGGTGTGTATAAACAACACTGATGATTAATTCTAGCACCATCTCTGTACACATTTGTATTCAGGTAGGCAAGATGTCACCGTGCAGTAATTAATGCAGGGTTTTAGCCCTCAACTGAAGAGGCTGTAGCTCTTGTGCCGGTGATTGAACGCCGATTCTAAACGTCCGAAACAGGCTGCTGTTCAATTTATGAGCGAAGGCTTTCCAGGTCGCGAGCATTAGTTAGTTTTGGGGTGGAATTATATTTGAGAGTAATATCATCGTGAGTGTTTTGTGATTAATATCAAAGTATCGATACGTGAATATTAACGCAGCTTTAAACGTTTCTCCACGAAAGCTCACGTACTGTAAATTTCGTATAACTAAACCGCTTTAGGTTGCTGCGTTTCATATAAGATGAATGATTTCCAAATAGAAAAACACTGATATTAAGAATGCTTAAAGGTAGATAAAGACGTGGTTGTCAACAAACAAGATGGTTTGATTGTAAAGCGTGAAGAACTCGTATGTTCAGAAGAGAAGACAAGATATTCTTCACAGGGTAAAAATAATACAAATCATCGTTGAGGACAATACCTAGAAAATTTCGGAGGAAGTAATAGATTATTGCAAGCTTAGTAATCTTAACGTCTTTGACAACAGTTACGATGCCCACAAGCTCAAAAAAAGTTTGTTTTATAATCGGTGGTTGGATTTGCTGTTGGAAGGATAGATAGTTGTTATGTATTCATTTTCTTCCTACCTATTTGATTCTAAAAGCAAAGTAAAGCGCGACAATTTGCTTACCACTACTTCTGCTCTAGTTAATGTTCATATTCTCACTCTTTTTTAAAAAAAAAATATATCAACTAAATAGCTATCAGTTCTCGTAGAAAAACTTCATTAAAAGTCTATAAGCTCTAAAATTCAAACATTCAACGTCAGCCCTAAGTTGACGTTGTTTCAACAATGATTAAAACCAGCCTTTGGTATGTCTCAAGTTAAGGTAAATTATGTGAAACCATCCATTAATGGTTCATAGCTGAACCTTTTCGGACATTCACCCTAATCATTTACTATACCTACGGGCTCAAATCTCCAAATGGGCCATTTTATTTATTGATTGGGTACGATCATGATTTTGTGTTCAATAGTTATAGTAAGCAAATAAAGTAAAGTTGTGTGTGAAATTTATATTAAGACAGTAATTTACTTAGAAGATGTACACTTGAAAAACAGCCACATATTTTAAAAACATTTGTATGTACGTATGTTTCAAACTATGAACGGATATTATTAGAAAAAAAATAATCGTAAACTGTTGTAGTTTGTTAACGACATGGATTAAAATTTCAAGTATTTTCATCGCTGTAATTTACATGCTTTGTAAGATTTTACTTACTTTGTAGAAAAAAATGTTTTTATTCGATTAATGCTCTAAAACAATGTCTGCCAATTTTTTTTACTTCAAAGCACACTGGTGAATGGGATTAGTACCGCAGCACACCAAATAAAAATGCTTTAAAAAAGGAGATATAGCTTTAAAAATGAAAATGTGTTAAACGTGATAAATATTTGTTTGAATGTGTAAATGTCGAGTTTATTAAAAATTTAAATGAATCGGAATTATTTAAAATAAACATTTTTAAAGCTTCTTCCACCGCGGCACACCTGAGACTTCTTGCGGCACAGAAGTGTGCCGCGGCATACAGTTTGGCAGACACTGCTCTAAAATAAAGCAATTTTTGTAAACTGTAGCATGGCAATGAGCTAGAATCCATTTTACGACAGTAATCATAATATAATCTCGAAAACGTCTGGTTAAATATTGTCACGTTTCATTACTTACCTTTGTATAATATTAAATATGTAAATAGTTAGCATGTGCAAAAATTTCGGCGTCTATTTTTCGGTATATTGAGTCTTTCGGAAGAAAATTTACGATAATAGCTGTCGGAGGGTATATCGAACAGTATTTAGTGGGGTCTTTGGTCGTTTTCTCAATAATACTTACCTACCCGACGTGATAAGAACGTAACTACGCACACATGAGTTGCGTTCTATTGCTTTTTCATATAAAAATATAAAAAAACAAACGAAGACGAAATTTAATGAAAGTTTTTGTAACGAAAGATTATCATAATATTCCTTTATATTTTTGTTAAATTTTGTCAATTGCTTTTATTTATAAACACTTTTAACTTTTCCGGTTCTAAGCTCAAGAAATGCGACCCCAATACCCACATTTTCTTAAATATCTATTTTAATGTGGGTGATACAATGTTTATAATTAAGGTATTCTAATATCATAGTTTTTTGGACCTTTTGTTGATTATATAAATACGCGATAACGAGATAAGCGATCGTTCGTAAGAAAGCTGGGCTAAACGCGTCAGTTGCAATTTCATATTTGTGCTGGGATGACGTCTTTTTTACGCGCAACTTAAAATATGATTATTTGAATATAGAATGAATATATAAAGGAATGATGCAGAGAGATATTTTAAAGCCCTTAGACTATTTTTTTTGAAATTCATAAGAATAAGGCCAATAATGAGGAAACCACTGGTGTCCCTAAACGACCCCCATCGGCAGAGAAATATGTTTCTAGCCTCCGAGCCGCGAGAGTTAAGCTATTTACCGTCAATAATTTGTGGAAAAGTATAACATAAAAAAACACAATTTTGTACTAACTACATATTTATTTATGCAATATCAGGAGTGGTTTCAATCATAACGAGAATTTTAAGCTGATAAGAACATATTATATTATACATTCAAACAGAGCTATTTATATTAAGCCAAAGAAAACTATTTAAATAAACTATAACGGCTTATTATACTTAATAGTTTAGTATAAATAGCCTTGATTGAATGTTTATTCTTATCAGTTACAAAACAGTGTAATCTCCTCAATGATGTTATTTGTTAATATAATATTATATGACAGCGTCCATAAACAACTGGACAACAATTAAACTTATATTTAACAATCATATCTTTTATTGTTCTATATTATTTTTATTGATTCAAGGCTTTCTATGAATCCATAATACAAAGTTGGTCGAAAAGCAAGCCAACCGCTCTACTTCATTATTCAGAAAAGAATAGTGTTTGTTGATATTGGGTTAGAAAAAAGCTAGTGGCAAGCTTTTTTCTTTATCGGGATCGTATAAAGAGTGGAAAGAGTATTAACAAAACTATAAATCAAAATCTAAAAGTTTATTTTCCAGAAACGGATCCTATGACCATCCGACGTGGTAAAACGAGAGCATTCGTTGAACTTCATCTAATCATTCACAAAACTGTCTGTTAATATGTATTTTAAAACAAGTTGACATTAAAAGTTAAATACCTTATGCGATATATCAATGCTTTCCAAACTGTGTTCTGCAGACCTTTGGGAGTTAGAAGGTTTTCTTCGGGAGTCCACAAAAATTTTCAGTTCATTTTCTTGAAACAGATTATAATAAAAATGGTACTTTTGAATTTTTGATAAAGCGACCGCAGTCTACTGCCAAAAGCCTTATTACTATCGCCTTATTACTAGACATCTACGTGAAACAGCATTTTTGTCAGTATGTTTAGTAAAAAATAAGCATAGGTTATGCCTATCAACGGGGAATTTGAAAGATTCTTTTCTTGAAAAAATACTGTTTTTTATGTAAAAACATACATCTCAGTACTCTGTATTTGTCAGCTTCATTTTATATGCTGGTTTTTTCAAATTTTGTTTTTAAGTAATTTTATATATATTTTGAAAAAATAGAAACATGGATGTAATTATTGTTATTATAAATACCAAATAAAAATTTTAATGAATAAAAATATTTTTTGTCGGGGGTCCGTGGATTATTTTTTTCAGATGTAGAGAGGTCCATGACACAAAACAGTTTGGAAAGCGCTGCAAAAGACGACTAAGAATTTTTATAATCGTTTTCAACTCACTGGTTTCAGCTTTGCAGTTTTTAAAAACCAGTTTTTATATAAAACTCTAGACTGTGAAAATTTTAATACGAACGTTCTTTGGTATGATTATTTTTATCTATGTTGTACAAAACATAGCTAATACTACTTTTAACATCATATATTATAAAGTGTTTACAAAATACCACAATCGATAAGTACCCGCGTCTGTTATAAACGCCCGTGAAAACTCTTCCAGCCTTTCCCAACTTCCCTCACATTTTCCTTCTGCCGTAATAGAATAGTGGCTTCGTGTAATGTAGGTCACAGAACCATTTAAAGTGGAAAACTAGATCGAATTTACTCACCTTTTTCCAACGTTTTAATATCTCATATGATGTGATGTGACAACCTCGTTTTGTATGAGCATATTTTTTTTTTACTTATATTATTTTATTTATCAATTTTGACACTGTCTTAATAAAAATGTATGTTAAATTTCTGTAGACGTCGCTACTGATTTCTAAAGTTTTGTTAATAATCTATAAAAAATGAGAGTTTTCAATATATATAAATATTTTAAAAAAAAATCGATTCATTCTTGTATAAAGCTTCAAGTTTTCTTTTTCACTTGGTTGTCAAAAAATGACCTTTATTAAACTGACCGTTTCTCTGTTTTCAAAAGATAAATATCAGTAATATTTCGGTTGGTATTGACTCCCACTCTTCCAATACTCAAATAACGGGGCGTAGCGAAAGTAATTAGCCAACTATTTCTCGTTTCCTATCTTTTTCATTTATATTCTTACTCTGATCGAAAAAAGAGAGCTTGATAAGCTGAGTGACAATCAGTTCATATGGAACAATACTTTAGTCGAGATGTCTATATCAGGAAGCCATATGCTAAACATTTGGGAGCGGATATGGATAATAATATATTTATTTCTACAATACCAATGGTTGAAAGTGGATACATTGTAGTACATTATCAATAACCATATATCCACAACTTCTAAACATTTTAATTTGTATGCACCTTCGTAAATCTCTGCCGGACGTTATGGGAACTTTTTTTCCTTGGAATATTTCAAACATGCTTCTTTTTTCGGCTTATTTCTTTATAATTTATTTTAAATCGTTGGTTCCGTTAACGAATGTTAAATGGTGTTCGCTCCTTGTTACGCGGTTCATGGCTCCAACCTTCGCATTCAAAAAAATACTTCTCGCCTTCTTTCTGTGCGGTTCTGGAAGCAAAAGCAATTACTCTAGATGGCTGCAATTAGGGCTTCCAAACCGGTTTATCGCGTGTTTTGAAAAAACCCGAAAACCGGTTTATTTCTCTCGGTTAACCGGGTTCTATCAAAAATACTCTTTTCTTATTTTTCATTGTTTTTTTACAAAAAGAAAAATGTTTTATAATGAATTTACTGCGTTATATAGGAAACAATTCACAAAATACAACAAACATGTACATATATATATATATATATATATATATTGTAGAATAATCTACTTCTGTCTCAAAATTGTCCATGTTGTGAACAGAAATGACTATTTCAAATAATTTGAAATTTTTTGACAAGTGAATATTTTGGTATTCTACTCTATTTTTGTCAAAACATTGGATTTCTTGTCTTATCCAGTTGGTATTTTTCAAAAATTGAATGCATTTAAACATCATTCTTTTGGTGAGTCTTATAATCAAGCTCTATTTTTTTTATTTGACCTATATTTTTTTTATTATAAAACATTTTTTCACATGTTATAGTAATTGTTACTTTGCCATAGCAAACAGGTTGGTAACTAGAGTCCCATTAAGATAATCGTGTTTTTTGTTTGAAATTTGAGTCTTAGCTGTTATGCCAAATATTGAAAAATTTCTACGTTTTTTTTTTGCATACCTACCTAATCAAAATACATGATATTTCGGTTTAAACCGGTTACCCGGTTTATTTGCCAGAAAAAAACCGAAAACCGGTTAGTGTTTATGTCCGGTTAATTGGAAGCCCTAGCTGCAATAGTCCTTTCTTTTCTCATTCATGTGAATATACTTTCTCAATCAAAAAGGCAACGTATTTTAACTTGCTTAACGCCTTGAATAAATAACGCTTGTTGAGATAATATAATTTTAGATATTGACAGAGGGTTCTTAATAAGTGCTTCAATATCAAATTTGAATCGATAAACATATCTGCACTTCTATCACTAACATTACTAACAACTCGTGTTGTGTATTTTCATAAATTTCTGCACGAAAAACCTTGAACTAACATTCATTTAAAAAATATTCTTATAAATAAAATAGAACATTTAGAATAGAACTAAGGAATTTTGAATTTTATTTAGAATTAGACATAATAAAGAAATTTAATTGTCAACCATATAGTGAGAAAAAATCAAATTTATTTTTCATTTAACAAAAAAATCTAGTTCGTTTAATAAAGTGCAATTTTTCTTGAACGATCTATTTTAGAAGAGAGCAGATTAGTTTCGAGCTGTATCATATCTCAAAGTACAGGTGAAACATTGTTTTCCACTCAAATACAAATATTATGATTATATCTTTTATTGAAAAGTAGTAAAGAAAAAAGTTTTGAAAACACTGCAGAGCAAGACCGTGAAAAAATGTCTCGTAATTGTATTTATGCCAAGATGCTTTTCAATCCTTCACTATTATTATTGTTGGATATAATATTGCAATAATTGCAATAAATAAAGTAATTTGTAATCTTTTCTTAGAATCAAATTAAATATAAATATTATTATTTCTGATTCATTATTATTCAAATAAATTCTTAAAATAAAGTAATTAATATTTTTTCTTGATAGAGGATTTTTGTATTTTTTGTAAATCATTTGAATTTTTTGTATAAAAAAACATAAACACACCTATTGAAATGTATTCGTCAGAAAAAATCGTTAGAAACTCGGTAAGCATACTAAAAGGACCATTATGTATTTCATAATAAAGGCTATATTCTCAAGTCTCGATTCTCACTTTTGTCCTAATATAAATCAAGAATTATCCTTTATTCCTATTTTACATAACGTCAAAATTTCATTTGTAATACTTTAAAGTTATGACATTCTGTTATCGAGCCAATAAAACGACGTACTTATTCTGGCATTGCGTGCTATTAAAAACTCGCAAAAATGCCTTCTATTACCATTTATTACAGGGTATATTTTTGTTTGGCTGCCATATGACTTGTTACGGTTTTCTGAAGGCTCGGAAAATTTCCAGTACTTACTCTGAGCGTTACTATGGCGACCTTTTCGGACGAGAAGGCGTGGCCAGGTTCGGCAATCGTATTGATTTTCCTTCGTGACTATCCGACGCCTTTCGTGTGGTTTCGTATGTTTCCGGGACATTTCGAATTGCACATTATTTGAAAATTGTTCGTTTCGCTTGAAAGTTTGGCGATGAATATTATTTTCGCTCTCTTTCGCGGGGTGAAGTTCCTGTGCTGTTACGTCACTGTTGATTTTAATATTGACAAAGTATTTTGGCTTATTGGTAAGGAGAAGTCAGAAAATGTTACGTCATACCTAAATAAAGAAACACTTGTATAAATACGTAACTTTTTAAAGAAGCTTTTTGGATTATTGTCAAATGTATTATTTATCAGATTACTATATTGTTCATTTTGTAACAAAGGTTTTTAAATAAAAAACACAATTGTATACTTATTATTAATAAGATAAATTTTAATCATTTTCAGGATGATTGATATATGAACTTTTTTGATCAATCCACTGATAAGTTGTTTATAATTTTGTTTTTTTTAAATCCAGCACGTTTATGGTACAACATTACATGTGTAATTTTAGTTTTCCATTCAAAATAAAAATTTACAGTATATAACATTCCACAATCGATTAAATACAATAAGGTTTTAAAAGCCTAAAATAACTATACGCATAATGTATACATAAAAAATGTGTTAACTTAGGTATTTAAGCTCATGGCCCCCGCTGCCCAATTGAACAAACCCCAAATTTATCAAAAAAGTGTGCAGTTATGTCCAAATGCTTCAATTTATGAAATTGTCTACACACCATCATTCATTAACTATTTTGGATCTTAAAAAAGGGATGGAGCGGAAACGATAATCTTACTAATGCTTTTTTAATTCTATCTTTTCGGTATCCGAAAAAAAAGAATCATCTACCACATTACAACTAATTCTCAACAGTTTCACTGCATAATTTCCTTCACCAGCCACCACGGCGATACACTTGTGTCCAACAGACGTTTCTCGTAGCGTAACGAACATTAAATTGTTCAGTTTTGTGCAAGGATTGTCTCGTGAACAATTAGTCAAGATTTGGCGGCTTGCAATTAAGTGTGCGAAAAATTGCCCTATAAAATTTTTCGGAGATACTATGAGTGTGAATCTACTCTTTCTTCGTATGACGCCACAAATTTACTAAGCGCTAAATAGTTTGCTTTCGTAGCTACCAAGTTGGTGTAGCCTGCGGGTCCGACAGCTGGTCGTACCGACTTGAATAATTGCACTATCTTAACGGAATTTCGATTCAAACGTCCATATTTTGCACGTTAATAAAAGGTTAAGTAATCATCAGATAGCAAATAAAAATAAACGATGGGGTAACTGATCCAGCAATGCTGAAAGAATAGCAAAGGAATAATAGTGTAAAATATCAAGGTATTTCAGTTCTACAAGTTTTTAAAAAGTTAAAGGTTGATAGCTATTTCGGCTTTAACTTTTTAAAAAACTGTAGAACTGAAATAAATACCTTGATATTTTACCCTATTAAAATGGAGTTCTACCAAGTAAATGCCAAATCAATAAATAAATAGCAAAGGACGTTGCATGAAACATGTTTGACAATGTTGCGAAGTTAAAGTTACAATAAAAAACACTTCATTATTTGTATGATTCAAATACGCTCTTAGTGTGAATCATATAGCATATTTACGGAGTTTATCTCAACAAATATTTAGAAAAACTGCTGCTTACTCATTCTCTCAACATCTTTTTCTTCAAACATGGTAGAATTATAAAATCAGGGCATCAACAGGATAGAGGTATAGAGGTGTCAGCTAATCGATCTTGCTAAAGTTTATATTTAAGTTTGGAAAGGTAGTTAAAATGACATTTAGACATTACAGACATACACGCCTTCAAACAGAAATCCAAAGATTGATTGAAAAGTTGTGTCCGTTCTGAGGTTTGAACCCGTTGGCTATGCAGCTGACACTAACGATGTTGACCACTTAACCAAAAATACAGAAACATATTCTACTTTATGGAAATATTCGAAATTAATGTGTACGACCATTAAAATTAAACCAAATTCTCTTTTTTTCTTTATATCTTAATCTTTTTTAATAAAAATAGTGCAAGGTTAAAAGATGAATCCCCTGCGGCTCTGTATCAGACCAAAAATATGAGGAGTAAATTTGTTTTTTTTTCTTGTTCATATCGGGTGGTGTTGAGATAATCAACAACCAACTTGATGATGATCATTAAAAAATATTTTAAAGCATCGTTTAAATATTTGAACGCGTGTTTAAAGTTATATAACTTTTGGTGATCAATATATTTTCACAAGTGGGTGTAATATTGGTTATTCTGTATACATAACAATCCCACTTGATTATGGTATAATATATTATGTATGATACGGTTGCGGTGTGTATCAAAATCGTTTTGGGTATTCAAGAATATGGCTGGAAGCAACACTCGGGCGTAAAATTTAAATATTTCACACATTTCAAAGCGAACGTCATGATAGCAATATGCTACTGAAATTTCAAAATATATTTGTTAAGTTAAGAAGCTTAATGATTAAATTTCATTAGGATGAAGACCCCTCGTAATTTTCACTTGGGCTCAATGAATTATTTGATATGATATCATCGCTGTAGGATTGGTTTTTTAAATCAAGATATCGTTATGTCGAATCTTTTATCTAGCAAGATTTCTTAAATTTTAATATATCGAATTAATTATAAAGAAGTAGTACACTGTTTTAAAAATGTTCAATGAGCGACGATTTTTAAATGAAGTTCGTCAGACCGATTCTACAGTGAAGACTTTAATTAATAATCAATTAAAAGTAGTATTTAATTAGCATTTGCTTAAAAAAAGCTTCATTTTAATAAGGTACATTTAGCAATGTATTTTGTTCTACAAGAATATTTGTTTTATATTTATTTTAATTGAGTATACAAATTAGAGAGAGAGAGAAAGATATAGTAATTTAACGACAAGATTGCTGAATTTATTTAAACAAATAAGATAATGATATATTTTTTAATTCACTCGTGTTTAACTCAAAGAGAAGAAATATCACAAATATCAATGTGGAAATTTCAAGTTTAATTTAAAACAATTTAAATTTGATAATGGCTCGTATTTTTCCGGTCAGAATTTATATGATATTGGTCAGAATTTATATTAAATGGTCACAATATATCGGTCAGTGTAAAAAGTAATAATTTAAATGAAATTAAAATAAAACTTAACCTAAGCTCACCAAAATGGTTATAAAATATTCTGACCGTACAATATTTTTATTCTGACCAAAAATTATTTTTAAATTCTGACCATTTAATTTGTTCCCTTTGATAATGACCTAGGTATCCGAAATATGTGGTATAATTGAACACAATACTAGACTCATCGGTGTAAATAAAATCATGCACGCTGATATATCCAGTTTAAAAGAACATAGTTAATTTTTTATATAAGCTACGATAGATGGATGATGGATGAATCAGAGGAGAAGGTTTTGACCCTTGCTTGTGCCATACATTAAACGCTGTCCTTTTTTGTTTTATTGGTTGAAAATGAAAAGCAATATGATTAATCCAATCCTTCTTCTAGAAATGAAAATATATATTTTTTCATTCTTAAATTTATATAATAAAAAAATCCATATTAAATATTTATGCAAAAAAACTGGAACAGAAAAATTTCGCTTCTTTAAAATGTAATACATGAAAACAAAATTTATTGCAAATCAACTGTTCTCAGCATTCTTCTACCTTGTTAACAATAAAATAAAAATAAAAATGTGAGAACTTGTGGTTAAGAAAAGAAATAAAAAAAATATATAGTCTGAAATAACATGACATTTATGGAGTATATCTGTACTGAAAATATGTATTTGGAATGAAAAACATATATTCGATATGCTTCTCAGCGGCTCTTTTTTTATCTTGTGTACAGATAAATGTAGCACTCGAATACTTTATAAAACAACAATTTTCGTAAGATATTATTTAAATAACAGACGTGATCAAAACATAAATTTTGTTCTAATAATAATAGCAAAAAATTGGTATTCGTATGAAGTATATGTTTCAAAATAATCAGCCCTTAAAACACAATTTATTGTCATAAATTCCGAATGTTTAACTTTACATTAAAAGCATCATAGAGCTAAATTAGGCGTTAATTTTTTTGTCCATTAATACAAGTCAATTCAGTCAACATAAAAATATGTAATATATTTTTTGGATAATAATTTAAGCGAGTCTTTTAAACCTCATCTCGGCGCTGAAACGCTTAATACAATTAGGTTCAAATTTAATTTTATATAAAAAATAAACTTACTCAAAGTTACAGCCGAATCCATCAAAGATTATGTATCACTTCACCAGGGAATCATAACTTAACGCTTGAAGCAAAACGAAACATTAACTGCTGTCTTATTTGATAACGCGCCTTCAAAAATAAAAATATCATTTCGTTCCTCTACCGATTTGGGCTAGTTTTACCGTATTTACGGATACAAAAGCAATACACACAAAAACTTTAATGACAAAATATACAAAATAAATATACTTTCTTGTACTTTTATATTAGCTTAAAAGCTTTCTTTGAAATTTCAGTAACGTATAAAATTAGTCAACTTGTGTATAGTTTTGCGTGACAGTTGCGGTAATAAAAAATAACCAAAATGAATGAACAAGAAAGATTTTTGCAATGAACATAAAGTTATAAGCGATATCTCATTAAATTTAAAATACGTGTAATAAACAACCTACATTCTCAATAACTACTCACTACTGTATACAGTATTTAATCAGAAGTAAATGTAATTTAATCATTCAATGTATCTAGATATTTCGTGAAACAGTTGACTATATTGAAACAGAAACCTTATAGTAACGTTCCACATTTGGTAAATTTTGCAATACCGCATCGGATATATTTATGGTTAACCAGCTTTGATAAATGACTGCGATTTTCTAACGTTTTCTGTAAAATGTAAAAGCTGTGTTGCGTATCAAGGACAACAGTGTCATAAAAGTAATATACATATATGTACGACTTTTGAGCGTGTTCTTTGTGATCATACGTTTCCTATCACTTTAAACTTGTGGAATGATTTTTGGTGTAATATTAAATGCATTATATTACACAAATCTTAAACACACACGTTTACAGCAGATAACAACGTAAAAATTGTATCTAAACTTAAACTAATGAACCCTGATTAACACGTTTTCAATTAAACAGAAACTATCTATAACGTGAATTGAAGGATAATAGCTTAAAGTAAGTAATTGAAGAATATTGTAGTTATTTAGTTGAGACACATGATAATTTATTATAGTAAAAGTAGCAATGTTTTTAGCACTAAATCCTTTAAATAACAATGGCTTTATGCAACCTCAATCGATTTTGATTTTATGATAATAAATGTTTGTAACACTGACTAAATAAAATGAGAATATGAGCGAGATTAAAAAGATTTTTCGATAAAAAAATTCTGGCATGAGCCGTCAAAACTTGTAGCCCTTCCGTTGTGAAATCCTCAGTGGATTTTCGTTATTTCTGTTAACGCCGTTCGTTACAGACCGTTAGGAAGGTTTACATTAAGGAACGGTCGAATTTCTCGGAAATGAGGTTTTTTATACCCTTCAACACTTTCCGCTTGTGAGTTTTTCTGATGCTGTCATCCCCGGTACTGAAATATTTCACCAAAATAAAGCGAAGTTAATATTGGAAGATATTTTCGTATAGATACGTTTTGGGAATTTGGAATTATTTTCAAAATTTAGCACCTACACTTGGGATATCAAAATTAAACAAAAGAAATAGTAAAAGCTCTTGGACTATTGATTTATATTCAAAAGCTTACTTTTTATATTTTTGTGGTAAAAAAAACGTTGTATATACTCAAATATCTTTTGTTTTTGCCTATGCTTTTGTCAGATATTATATTTATCCGTTTTTTATCCTAGTCAGTCCACAGTTCAACACATGTAGATAAATTATGACTGAACAATAATCCATTATTTAAGTGACTTTTTTAAGATACACATTTCATTTAATATTTATCTATAATATAATAATTAAATGAGTGTGCGTGGCACGCTAAGAACACGAGTATAGAATGTAATGAAAAGGTATTTCTTTGTTGGTAAAACCTCCTTAATTATATTTTAATGATGTTGTCGTAAAGAAAATAAACATCCATTTAATCATAAAAACGATCGTCTTTTGACAACTTTCAAATAAAGCAAGAGTAAAAATTTGCCGTTCTTAGAATTCAAACAAATTAAGTAATCTTTTCCCAAAACAAAATAAAATTTCCTTTGAATTGAATTACTTTGAATTCAACGTGAAATAAGTTAATCTTGAGGAATTTGCCTTAAGGCTGTTTGTATGAATTATTTTGTGGAATAAACAGGAGTAAATTGATTTTAAATAAATAATGATTGTTTCTAAAATACGAAATCGAATCCGCACTGATTTATTCCCGATCTTAGTAATATATAAATATTTAATACACTTTATAAGCTCAGTGTGTTTCTTTGGTTTTTAACGAGATGTTTGTTTGATATCGGGCGTAGAGGTGAAGAGAAATAATTGGTTCGGCTGCCATCTTTGTATTCATATAAAGTCATGTACAACCTTACTTGGATCATATTATTATGTTTCTTTCAATCAGTATTGACTCTCAACACGATGTGTATTGTTTTTTAGTAGACTATTCGAATGAAAGATAATGTACACAGATATTAAAACATCACTTTAATGTTTAAAAAGTTAAAAATGGGGCAATAAGAGCATTGATGAGCATAATTGGTTCGCAAATATATGAATATCTTTGTTTATCAATTCACTTAAAAAAAAAATCTTAAGTGCTGGTCAAAGACTAAAAATCCGATGCTATCGATGATAGTTTTGGCTACATTAGTTCATTCATTAACCGAAACAATCAGATCAAAATATGTTTTATGCATTTGGCGGTAACGTAGTGAAAGTGCATTTTTGATATAAAATTAAACTTGATCATTTTTAAATCATTAAACTTCACTTTTTGTTTAATGGATTGTGACACTATTTTGGCTCTTTTAGAAGCTTCATCGGACAGGACATAGCAAGGCTTATGAAAAAAACTAAAACTCGGTTCTCGGAAAACGTATCGCAATAATTTGTAGCACAACAAGTGGGGTACAATGTTATTAAGTTTAATACATATGATTTACAAAGTTTATAAACCCAATATGAAAAATAATAACACGACTATAACGTGATTTCAACCAGTTCAATAGGGTGCAAAATAAGTGACAGGCCAGAGATCACTGGCTTAAAACACAGCTGCTGATGACTTTAATTTTCAAATGGTGACAATCTTAATGATGCCCAATTAAATTAAATTATAGGAGTATTGAAAACTGCTAAAAGTAGCTGGGACCTGCTCCGGATTCCTGATGATGAATGTTCCTGATGGTGAAAACAGATATAGTTATCATTGTACTTCGCAAAGAGCAAATTAAGTCGTCGGTTTATTTTAAACCCATTGAAAATTACTTTAAATATTTAACTCTTGTCTTTACAAACACAAACCCATATACCATACATTTCTTATGCAAGTGCTTTTTTATAGTCGATGTCTTACACATACAAAAAAGTGCTTTCAGTATTTAAAACAATATATAGAATATTAAAAAATTGTAATACCTACAAAGATGAAATATAATTCATTGATTTCAATAGAAGTAGCTTTTAAGGCTTAAGCCTTGGCTATTTTTTATCCGTCTTTGCAGCATGCACCGTAAAAAATAAAAACCTACAAAATTTTTCATACTAAATTCTATGTGAAAATTGGCTAGCCATTCCATAACAAGCACCTGCGAGCGATTTAATTGGAATTAATGGTGCGCACATGTTTATAAAAAGCTACCGTTACGAGCTTTTAACCCAGTTAGCCTTGTCTAAGCGATGTGAATTTTTTACAGAAAATTTAGGTTGAGTATTGTATTGATATCGTTATTTAATAATTTCACTGGGTTGACAAAATCACAAAAGGCTTTTTTTTTAATATTTGGCATTAATGCTAATGCGCCAAATATTTTAAAGCTGAAAGATCATACGAGAAAAACTCGATGAGAATTTATTGTAAGTCACTTAAGATCTACACAAGGTAAATTAACATCACAAACACCCACGTCTTAATTCTCAGATTTAAATTTAAAAATCTAAATTTGACATTGACTTTACCGGGAATCGAACCCAGACCCACCTAATTGGTAGAGAAAGCTCTTACCAACTAGACAACAGCGGACGCTTTAATTTAAATTTATTAATATTTATGAAAAAAATAAAATTATGAAAGGTTGTCGGGAATAACTTCTCTCTGTCTAAAACAATTCTTAGGAACAGTTTCGTTATAATTATGAAAGTAAAATAGCGTTGAAAGATTCATAACACTAAATTGAATAAAAAATATTTAAAAAAAAACACCAATTACTAACCTTATACAATATTTATTTATATATTACTTATATTACTTTTGCGTAAAATAGTCCTAAAGTGATTTATTTGTTATGAGAACAATCAACATATATTTTCTAGTCCCATTTCTAAGACATTCGTATCTATTTGTAAATTGATATTCCTACTGTGATAGAATTTATCTGCCCACTGCGTTCTTAGAACCAAACTATTAGTCTGAATGTCAGGCCTGTGTTATGTTCATTACTAATATCATTTTTGCTAACACATTATTCAGCGTGAAACACAGTTTTGCTCCATACCAATTAGTAACGTGTGTAAAGTGTTATTTGTAAGTAAACATAACTCTCTGTAGATAGTAAATGGGCGACACCTATTGATTTACTGTAATTCAATTAACTGTTGAAATAAAAGGTATCTATCCACCTGAATTTCGCATTGAATTGATCGCAGGTAAACTTATTTTAAATTGTTAAATTTAAATTTTGATTACTCAATCGGTTGCTTACGTAAGAATCACACGTGTTTCCTCATTTTTATCATCGCAATTCATATTTCAATCTGTATATAATCATATAATTTCAAAATATATATGATTTTTTCTAAAATTCTACGAGCGATTTGCAATGTTTTGCAATTATTGCTGTCAACCTGGAAGTGCACGGAGACATTTAACTGGTGTTTAATTGACTTAATCTAATATTAATTAATAAAATTGTATAGGAAAAACCTCTTTTTCAGTCTCTTTTTCTTATTGGCTTCAATTTTCACAAGCTCATCTTTTTTCAAACTTAAAAGCTAAATTTAGATACTAATTCGGCATTTGCAGCTTACATCCTTTTAATAGAACGTGTATCAAGTGTATTGTATATGTAAGTGTATCATTGTAATTATCGAAAAAAGCTGTTTTGAAAAAACGGTGGGTTACGTCCTTTTTCCTTTCCACAGTCGATATGTAATAATCATAATATAGAGTTAGTATATGATGTCTACGCTAACTATCTGAGTAGGGCTACGAAACTCGCAATCAGTATAAATTTGAAGGTTTCATTTATTAACCTACTTCCGTTAATCTAGTGATAGCCGTACCACGATACAGCCTGTGGTGTTTTACAAGCTGATCTATTAAAGCTCTACCATTGGTTTATTTCTCGTAGAAGGTAGACGGATTCCGTGAAGTAATTCAAAGATTCATTAAACTTCTCTTCAAAGAAAGTTATCCGGTTGTTGTCCTTTTGGTTTGGGAAGTAAGCAAAAGGGTCAAACAGTAGGCAATTTAAAAAAAAACGTATTACCACAGTGACAGATAATTTCAATTGTACATTCGTGATTTTAATGCAATCGACGTACCAAAACTTATATTATATGTTATTTGTGAGTTCTATAAGAATCGTACATTGATGAATTATTTACTGAAATGGTATTTTAAATAATAATTGTTTAGTATTTTTTTAACGTAAACCAATACTTACTAAATATAAAAAAAATGATTTTTTTATATGAATCAATTGTATTAAGAAAAACACTATATTCATTTGTACTTATTTCCACTTGTATTTACCAAGATCAGTTGATAATGCTCACCATAAGCGAAACCGGTCCTGATCTTGGTAAATAAAAGTGGAAATAAATACAAAGTAATATTGTACTTTTCTAAATATAATGCCTTTCCACCAAGTATTGACAGTGAACACACTAAAAGTAATCAATTGTATATTTAAATTCTTAGATTGTTCAATGTTTTATTAAGACAATTGTTTTTTAAGAAATCTAAATACTAAAATAAGGTTTACGAATAATTTAAACTGTTTTTTTTATACAAAATGATTGTAATACACTTTTAAGGTGTTCACTGTCAATACTTGGTGGGCAGTTATTATATAATATTAAAAAATAAAACACTCGTTTGTAGTAATTTCACATGAATTTAATTACATCAGCGAAACCGGTTCTGATCATATAAAATAAACGTGGAATTTGTACAAAAAAGAGTACATAATATTAGTAGAAATATTTTTAATATAATGATTGTTATATTTGAGTAAAAGCTAAAGAATGGCTCAATAAAAATAAAATAAACTATGAAAGTTTATTTTTATTATGTCTCAAACTTAATAATTATTTGATAATTTGAAATACGTTTTATGTATCCAATGTTTTATGTATCCAATATTATAAACTACAATCAAATCGAAAGAATTTTTTTAACGTTAGCGATTGTGAAAAAATAGATATTAAAAAATCGAAATAGTATTTTCGTTCATATACATACATATGTTACAACCATTTAAAATAAAAATATTTTTTTTAAGCCATTTTTGTCTGCATAAAGACTACAACATTTTTTTAAAGTGTTCGGTATATTATTTCAATCCCGATTACAGATCTCAGATTTCAACATATCGTTAACTTTCAAACATCAATCTTGCAAGATAAATTACTTATATTTGTAAACGACAGTCATTGATGGATTAATATTTGCACGTAGAAGTAAACGTTACGGAGGTAAATATAGGTCATCGTTTATTTCACAGTGTATTCTTTTTCACTGAAATTTTCTGAAGTAAATGTTTTCAAAAGAAAATGTGAAAATATTTTGTCCTTATTTTCAAGAATGCTTTAATTTTTTTCACAAAATACTGTACATTCGAAAGAAAGTGTTGTTAGGGACATCTATGAAAGTTTTTATGAACATGTAAACATTTGTCAGATACTTTAGCCATAAGTCAAGAGATGTCAACACTCCACATATTCAATTTATTGCTTAATTTTAATTTGGAAAGTTCAGAATATTATTAAAAACCTCTTGAGAATGATTTTTTGATAAAGTAACTCGTTACCTGTTAATAATTATAAAACAATTAACTTCTCATTGTAAATCACAGATGTCAGAACATGAGACCTTTACTTTTTTATGATACATAATAATATTATACTAAATTATATTATTATAATTGTATGGGTCATTACAATTATTACTTTTTTATTATAACCCCGAGAACGATATGGTTAAATGCAATTTTTTATGTATTGTATTGAATTTCGAAACAATATTATTTTATAAAATATTAATTAGTATGTACTTGAATTTTAAATAAGGCTGAATAACCAGTCTACAGCGACATCTGTTTACAAGAAAAAGTGCTAAGTGACTTAACTTAAAATCTATTTAAATTTAATTTCAAAAAATACCATTTGAGTAAACCATGTCTTATAATTTTATTCCACTAAGGGTTTACTTTGTATATATATATATATATATATTCAACACAGAGCTGATGGTGAGATCAAATATTAAAAAATAAGTAAGATCAAATATTAAATATTAAAAAGATGAAAAACAATATTATTACCACTAGCTTATTATTTTATTCTCAACGTTTTTTATACACTTATAACTAAAAACAAATTGAAATAGTAATGGTCGAATAAGAAATTGTTAAATTAAAAAAAGAGAGATTACGTTATCGTTGGTGATTATTACCTTTTGAAAAAGAAAACAAGAGCTCATTGCCTAAGAGGGCCACTGTCTCCATGATTAATCTCCATAGTAAATTGTTATTAGAATATAATAATGAGGAATGCTTTAATTTATTTATGTATAATATAATCTCGTGAGGTGACAAACTGTACAGAAAATTACAAAAATATTTTACCATTCCATATAAATATATACAGTCTTGACAAAATTATGCACACAAGAACGTAGTTTTAGGACTCTTCTATCGTGACCTCTGGTGGGATTTCATGTAGGCAAATATCCTATTTTTAACTCTGTACATGCTACTGCCATCTATTATTTAGTAGCAAAAGCGAGACACTTTCCGTAACTAGCGACGACATTGCATTGAAAATGAGCTTGAAACCCCAAAATAACCAATTACAAAATTAATATCATTTCTCTCTCACTATGTATAGTAAAGCAATTATATTGGAAACTCTTAATACAATTTTAATTGTGTGTTTTGTATATATGATGTAAAAATATGCTTTTACCAGTTTTACAATTTGTAGGTCAAGTAATTATCTTTGATTTCATAGATTTTCAAACAAACAGTATTCACAAAATAATTATTACCGAAATTATTTTTCTATTTTTTAAATTTGTAATTTTTGAGTACAAACTCATAAAATTGTATTTTAATAAAAACCTTTTTTCTATTTTTGATTTTTTTATTAAGCGGCAACAAAATAAAATACATATTTTATATAAAAAATAAATTTTTAATTTCCTAACAATATTCTCCACTTGACAGCTAATACTTCAACATTTAATTAAGTATGAATATCAAATAAAAAAGCTGAAAAGATAAAACGTTAATAACATAGTATTTGATTTTGTTAACGATTAATGAATATTTAAAAAATAAATATGTAGTGAGTTTTTTTTAATGCGATTTTTTATTGAAAAAAATTGGAGGTCACTGCTTAAGCACGCCACTGGCTCACTGTTAATTATTTATAGATACATTTTATTAACATGTATGAATTAATTACCTTGCTCAACTGAAATATTTTTAAAATCCTACAAATTATACGAGTGTTTGTAATTAAGTCATTTAATAATTTGTCTTAATTATAGGTGTCGCACTCGCCCTTAAGAACATGACTGCGTGGATTACATAACGTGAAATAATAAATAAATAATAATTCAAAATATATAATTTGTTATCAATGTTTTTGTAGTAAAAATTTTACTTTCGTGGATCAATGACAATTGAAAAAATGGTAAGCGCTACAATATAAAAAATGAGCTTTTTTGACACAGCCTGTCAGAAAGTACTTAAATATCATTATTACAGTTATAAATGGACATAATAATAGACCCATACAAGATGTTGGTCATATTATAATTTCACATGCACAACGAAAAAAAATCTTAATATGTAATTCTTGAAGTATCTGTGTATCTTTTACGTTTCCAAAAAACAGCCAAAAATAAATGGCATATTCTGGGCAATAAAATAAAAATAACAGTATCAATCTTTATATTTATTTCAATAGCATACTGTGTGTAATAAATGTTTTCAAGTTGCCTGTCAATATTTTTTTGTGATTAAAACTCTTTTTATTATAAAAGTTTTGAATGTTAATTTTTGATTAATTTCTCACATATGTATGTTTCTTTACTGTTTAATGTATTTTAACTGTGTGACTAATCCATCGATATTTTTGCTGTTGTCTGCTTTATAAAAAGTATTCAATTTCCATATCAAATTAATATCTTTTAAAGTTTTCACTGTCAGTAGTTTGTGGAAAGGCACTATAATTAAATAATCCATACAATACAAAAACCAACTCATTTCACGGCAAAATAAATAATATAAGTAAATTTCCCTACATCATAATATATAATAATAAAACTAAATCAAAGAATGAACGAAAACTAACACATTTTTCAAAAGAACACACTCAACATCACAATTTGAAAAAAAATAGCAAAACACTTTTTTGTACTTATTCACTTATCACGAGCATTCTCAACTGATGATACTCAATGATTATGAAGATAATCAGTTTAGGATGCTTCTGATGAACGAAACTGGTCTTGATCTTAATAAATGATTGTAGAATAATTACAAAAAAAGTGTATTATTATAATTTAATCAAATTAGTCACAAGGTTTGTCTAGCTTAAACCCCATCAGCCTTAAGCAGGTTATAAGTAAAAGTACACTTGTTCCACTAATTATTCTACGCCGTAGCTCGTAGGAGAGGTGCTATTACGCCGCACGTCCCGGTAACGTTGTTGAGCACAATGTACAGTTAATGAGAGAGTGGACGCTCGTCAAAGCATCGCAAGAACGGGCGTCCTTTTCAAAACGACATAGTTTAACTTATGTTTGTAAATAAAAACGTGACGTCATATTTTTAAGGCTGGTGAATACTCACAAAGCAGAATAGGGTGGTTTTACTACTGTACGACCACACGGCCAGTCTTTTTTGGTATGTCAGAAGGTAACGTGACAGTGGTTGAACGGAATCTGTTCTTACGATCTTAGAAACGAAGAACAATTTCAATTTTGTATGACGTTGTGTAAGGATTTGTTTTTGGTTTTATCTGAGGATATTACACTGAAAGCCCAATTTTTAGTAATTGTAGAGACCGACAAATATAGTGTAAATTTATGAAAATCGTAGGTTGGATCGGATAGAATTCAATTTATATCTTGGTAATTTTTTCAAAACTATTTCAATTCAATAAACTGATATAAAGGTTTAATCTTGTACGTTATCAAAGCTAGAAAAATGGCTTTTAATGTTCTTAATTAAATTAGGTCATCATAATTATTTTTTCATATTTAGGCAAGCATTGGGATAAATTAAAACGTTACAGCCGAATGAAACAGGACAACTTAAATTGGCGGGAAAGTACATGTTCCGGTTTTCTTAAATAGGGGTTTCTCTGTAGTTTGTTCTTTCGTATTAGATTAAAACTTGGTGATATTGATCACCATATACCAGCGATTTTCAACCTGGGAGACGTGAACAGTGCAAAATATTTATTAACCCTTTGAGATGTGTCTTTACTATTATATGAAAAAGGATGGAGAGGCGCGAAGATATTTTTTTCTTCAAAGGGAGGCGTTGTAACATGAAGTTTGAAAACCACTGCCTTAGACGATGCTTTTCGTGTGCCGCTAATTTTTTTCTATATATGTACATTCTTTTTCATGTCCGCTCCAAATATGGAACATATGGCCTTTTAATGAATTTAATATTTTTAATCTTTATAATCGTGATTTTTTCTATGTATTCTTTTAATATTACTGATTTCAATATATTCATTAACAAATTTGAATCGTTCAAATTGAGTACATTTACAAAAGTTTTGTCACTAACGACCCGAGTTTCACCTTCCCGGTTCAAGTAGACAAGGCTTAACATTCGTCACCAATAGCTTTAAGCTCAGTGACACATTTATTTTTTTGATAAACATGATACATTTATTTATTAAACGTCAGTTCAAATACATCAATGCATTTAAACGGCTGACGATGCCAAAAAGCGAAACCCGTGTGGTTAGTGACAAAACTTGTGTTAATGTACACAATTTTAACGATTCAAATTTAATGTTGAAATTCGACATTCAGTGGGAGTTTTAAAAAAGATCTTTATGATTTTTTTGTAGATTATTTCATAGTATTGATTTACATACATATTTTAAGACTAGGAGAAATGATTTACGTATTATAATATTATACCGAGTGAATTGTGTACAGTCTTAAATATTCAGAGAATTCAAGAGAAGCTAGCATTAGAAGTCAAGCTACTTAAAGAAGATCATTGTGTCACGTTCTTGTTTGAAGAAGAGGGCCTACTATTTACTGTACTATGTACATATTTCAAGCGCAAAAACACAAATGTGTAAGTTTATCTCGTAATAAAACATTTTTTTTCCACAACTTTTATATTGTTATGAATGTTCATACTTTCTGTCAGGCCCACAATCATCGTATTGTTTTGAATGTACTTCTAGATATGTTAAATTGATGTACGGTACTTCAAAAGCACACACTTTTTAAAAAGTCACTTTAAACGAAGTGATACTATTGTTATCATCCAATGTTTTTTTTTAAAATCCAATAGCTATCATATAAAGTTTGTTATTTAAAATTTTGTGGTTTCACTATCATCTATTATTAGTATGCTGCCGTTTGTAACGTTGCTGAGTATGGAATGTAATGAAAAGCAACTAATGCTAATATTGGAGCTAGCACTATTTTTCTTAAGCAACATTTCAAAACATTAAAAAAAATAATGTAGCCATTAAGCTCAATATAATTAATATACAGTTTGTTATAATTACTTTTGAACTCTGGTGGAGTTACAGTCTTATATGGTTGTGAATCTATCAAAGCCTCAATGTTGACCCTTAATTAGATTGAATTGGCATTGCCTAACGAGATTGAACTGCAGCAAACAGTTCTGGTTGCTCTATATTTATTCTGGAGTAATCCGATATCAAGTGTATGTTTGATAGATTCGGTGGTTACTTTCTGGAAGTTAATGTTTAATTTAAAATTAAATTTATTTGATAACTTTGTTCTTCTATTTTTTATGCCACAACTTGATACACGTGTTTTGCCTATTTATGAAGTCGCAAAAAAAGGATTTCTAAGGCTTTTTTTGCAAAAGAAGAATTTTCCCGTATCCAAAAGCAAAAAAAACCTGTGGACCTCCAGGATTCCACAGCCATCTGTTTGAGAAGTATTGTTCTAAATCGCAAACTGAATACATATATTTTTTATCGGAAAATTCATATTTTTTAATTTAACTTATAACATTGTTAAATAATTGAGTTTGTGATGATTTATCCCTTCTAAATGATCGTCGAAAAAAATATCTCATTTAAGTTGATTTGGCGCACTGGTTGTTAGATCTACTGTCAAAATAATACATGTATTAAATAATTATCTATGACCATTTTTCTTATTCTATATACACGCCCAAATTACTCTTTTTAAAGCCTGTTCAAGCACTTATTATTATTCTAAGCTTTTGAAAGACGATCGACTTATGCCTATTTTGCGTACTTTAAAACGAAAACTCAAGCTTTTAAAGCTTTCGAAAATCGGAATTATCTCAGTCTTGTTTATTTTTTTTTCACTTGAGAAATCTCAATAAAATCCTTCTTCTAAATAAGGTCACGATATTCTTTATTAGCAGTTTCAAATACTTATTGTTTTTTTTACTTGATTGAGCACTTCTTGGCTTAAAAGTAAATTGGGTGATTTTGTATTTTTTTTCCTATGACCGTTGAACGATACTTAACGTTTTAATTGTGTGGTTGAAGGTTAGAATCCCTGAATGAAAACTTGTAATCATTGATTATTTAATCGAATTATGGATTTATTTTATCCATTGGTATGGATATTTAGTTTAACAAAAAGGTGCCAAAACTCACGTCTTCTCAGGATTTTTACTCAAGATTTTTTTTCTAATCCACACTCCTTCTCAATATGGAGCATACAGATTACTTATGGAGGTATTTCAACAGAAGCTAGTTGCCCAGTTACTAAGCTTCTCTTATTTTTCAAATACAGTAAGGATGCAAGGGTAGTGATATGGCAAGACTAGTCTTTTTAATTTTAGGATTGGAAGGGTGGTAGGAAATTTTCACAACTGCAAGCAAACCTTTGGTTTTGGTAACAGAGTAAGTTTATGCACTTTGTATTGTTTTGTATCATGACAACAATTTACAAGCATAACGGTACATTACATTCAAGAGGATGCCAAGACAGTGACAAACATTAATTTATTTCCAAGTTTACGTATTATGGATTATATTACTAAAACACTTATTTTTATTTAATGTTGTTTCAACTTTATTCTATAACATAGTATATAAACTTTATTATAAATAATATCAAAACACAAAGAAATTATCGATGAGTTTCTACTAAGTTGTTTGACGTTTCGATTTGAGCTCTCGATTGGAATTGATGAGAAAAGAATTGAATATTGGTTTTGTCCGTCGAAAAGTTTATTGTTACATGTTATGCCAGGGGAAATCAACATTGCACAGTGGTTGATGTTTTTTACACATAACATTTATGTAAAAATATATTTTTCCTAATATTGATTTCAAACATTGAAAATGTCAAGAAAAAAGGTGCCGGAACGCCGTTATACTGTGTTGCGTTGGGGAAAAAGCTTTGCCTATAATACCATCAAAATAGAATGACGTCGAATTTGATTACAATAAATTTGTATAATGATTATAAAGAGAATAAATAAGAAAACGTACATTGATATAAAAGAAATGATTTTTTATTATTTACATAACAATGCAAATATAAATATAAAACATCTGCCTTCCTCTTTCATGTTATTTTGAGCAGATGCTGTGTAAGTCTGTGCAAGTAGATGCCTCTAATCTTTATTATATTTCTCTCATATTACATTACTTGAGTGAAATTCTTCGTTGTGGGTTGTGGCATCTGTCGTCATTTAGCGAAGATATGAACCATTGACTGAGGAGAACAATAAAACTAAATTAAAAGATGGCGATGCAATAGGATTTCATGAATATATTTTGAATACGGAACAAAAGAGATTACGGAAAAGAGACGAACTTGTACAGTGGCGTAGATAAGGTAATACTTAACCCAAAAGAGAATTAAATTTATTTAGTTCCATGACTTTTTAGATTTGCTTAATAAATCGATCAATTTCAATCAATCCGTCCGTGTTCAATGTCTAAAAGATTTCCCTAACAACTTTTTAAATTGTTTCCAATCTTTTCTTTGAAAAAATGTGCGTAGTAAGTCATTTATTTTGATAAGCATCTGATAACCCATCTTCTTATTTATCTTTGACCATATTCACTTTCTCTGTGGATCAAACGGCTGCCACGCGAAACCTCCATGAAACCCTGTCTCCCGTCAATTGTTTTGCTTCCTCCTATGATATGCAAGAACCCAATAGATAATAGTTGACAATGGTCTAGGAACAGAGCACCTCAGTTTAAATCAAGGTTCTCCAGTTGATTAAAACTATGTTACAATTATGCATAGCAAAAAATAAAGCAATTTTGCTCAGTAGTTTACATGCAAGACCTACATTAAATGTATGCCGACAGCATTCAACAAAACTGATGTAAGTAATAGGGTAAAAATATCTAAGCATTTCAGTTCTACAGTTTTTTTTATATGTTATACATTGATAGCTATTTCGGCTTTCGTCATCGTCAGAATCGCCATCGTCAGAACTATGAAGTATTTCCTGAAAATAGTGTGTACCAAAAGATTGACAAAAATCATGCTTTCATGACTTCATGTAGTTTTAATGTTATGTTTTATTACAAGGTTAGGACACAGGCTTACAACTATTATTCTTATAATTTTACTAAGTGAACTTCGATTATAACTTTTTTGATTGCACTTTCGCTTATTTTTGCTACTGGCATTACCTGAAATTTCTTTATATTATTCTTTTGAATTCAAGATTAAAAATACGGATGTCAAAAAATCACTCTTTTGGATTATTTTGAAATTAACATTTTCTTTGTTTTAAGATATGTAATATCAATTGATTTTCGTTATTCAACGCACTTCACTGCAATTAAAATGGGATAATAGAAAGATAGCTGTGTCTACCGTAAAAAAATACGTATTCAGCGGATAAAGGAAAAAGTTTTTCTTTTTTATTTCGGTAAAGAAGAAATAAACGTTTTTGTTATTCCCGAGTACTTTTGCTCACGGCCACTTGGGCAAGCACTCTCAAAAACACTTAATGTCTACTAAATTAATAAACAAAACACGCTTAGCAATAAAAGTAAAATAAATATTTTACCATTTTAATTATTTTATCTTTGACGTACAAAATTATCAGGTTATTGTTTTAATTAAAATTTTCAATCTCTTTTATTTGATTATAATATCTCATTTAGAAAATGTTTCTGTATCAAGTATTTGTAAACATATTAATAAATTCTGCTCCGTTTTTATATATTTTTGTATATTTCTTCGGTGATGCTTTTGCTATCTTGTCGACTTGGATAATTTTAGAATTATATTCCAGAACAGACTTCTAAAACTCTTACCGTTGTTTCCCTAATATTGGTTGTAATTGTGTAGAGAGGCTTCATTATACTTCAGATTCATAGAATATTCAGAATAATTTGAACATTCTTGTGCAGTGCCATCCAGATGGTTTGAATTATTTCCCTGTCCAAATTTCAAATGTCTCCACTCTCCTTTCAACAAGTTCATGACCCTAATACTTTTAAATTGTCAGGAAAAACTATCTTACTAGAAAGACCTTTGTTTGTTACAATATATTAAAATAAAATAAGCAATATAAACATTTAGGAAATACTGCTGGTGTGGTCTCCTGTGGCCAATTTTGTTTTTATATCTCACAATATCATACCTCTACATAGATATTAGTTAAAATTTACCTCCTTGTACATCCCTCTTGGGTAGCCTGAAAATATTAACTACGCTTAGTAATGATACAATCTTCTAGCAACGACATATATTACTTTCAGTTTTATGTTTCATCCAAACATTGTTTAGCTTTTTTACTTCTATCGAGTACAGGATCCATATTTTGCATCCTTGCATTTATATTGGAAAAATAAATTGCTTGAGCACTAAGCTTACAATAGTGGGATATTGCTGTATATATCTTCTGTGGTATTATATATTGATAGTTGAAAGCTCAAATACTGTATCTTAAAATTATAATACAGAGGAAAACTGAATTTGAAAGTTTGCAAACTAGATTTTGTGATAAAAACGTGAGTTTCATAGTATAATTTATTTTTTTAACTGTCATATTAAATAAAAAAAAAGTGTTTTCACAAACTAAGTAGTGTAAAATAAGTCAACTTTCCAAACTGGAATGAAAACTTTTATTTAGTATTAAGATAAATGTATTTTTAAGGAGACAAAATAAATGCAAGTCTTTATTTTAAAACGTATATTATCTTTTGAACAGTAGTTTAGGAGACGCCATATTTTAAAACAAAACGGCTATCTTTAATACATTTTAGTGCCTAACTCATTTTTTTATCAAAATTAGTTATATAGTATTTAAGCTCTATGAAATCGATATTCAAATTTTGTATAAAAGAGGTACAATTCCCGGAAATCTTTTATAAGTTTACAAATAATACCAAGGACTGTAATACGTTTAAGAATTCTGTCTTGCAGTTAAAGTCCTGAAATGGAAACATTGACATCTTGATTTGTGTGATGCATCCTTAAACTTTCTGTCATACCTTCTTATAAAAAAGCGTAGTTTTACACTTATCAGTTTGATCAATTTCTGGTTGTTATATCCCATAAAAAAATATTTTAAAATGTCCATAGTGTAAACTTAACGTGTAACTTAAAATCTCCAATAACCCATAATCTACTAGCGTCATTTTCTTGCTGTATATCGTTACGACCATTCAAAAATTTTGAACGTTGTTGACTGAATTTAAATTTACTATTTGGGTCGACATGGTCTTGCTTCATGGATGATTAATTTTAAAACTTTGATCAAAATACGTTAACTATGTTGATTATTGCTGCAATTTATCATTTTTTTATTATTTTGTGGTCGTTCAGCTATCACATCAAACATGTTATCTAACAATACATTACACGACTTATCGTAATACATTGTTGAAGCATAGTGCTGTTTCCTACAAATATCTTTGTAATTAATATCTGTAAAGGTCAGAGGTGAACAGTAGTGTGTATTGTGGCGTTGAATTAACTTTCCTAATTGAACAACACTGAATCGTTAATTTAAAATAACACAGGTAAGCCAACTTCCAGTACGCAAAGTGATTGCTTACTTTGATGGGAAATCGAAACTGTATATTTCACGAGCTGCCTGACTTACTACGACAGAAAATTAATACAATAGACTTGTTTTCAACATAATTACAAACATAAGATTGTGGATTAATTTAAATTATCGATCCATGATTAATTAGCGATCTAGGTGGTTGCTTCGAGTCTCGCACTCCAAGTTTGTTTACAAAGTAACTTTGTTTCAGATAAAACATTTCAAAGTTTCTTACGCACTGGCAGCTGGTATCCGACAACCAGTAATCAGAATAAATTTGATTAAAGTTTATGCACGTGGTTTCAGTTTCAAGTTCTTTTCCTGGTTGCTGTCTACCATGTTTGCCAAAGACCAGAGACCAAAGACAAAAATCATCGGTCTGTATAGTCACTACTTTAAACACCAACGTGTTTATTTATTGTACTCGTTGACATTGGGTTAGTGGACATTTTAAATAAAAATACATATTTATGGATATAAGAACAAGACTGCTTTTGTTTAGTGAAGGATCAATTTTATAATCTTTAAAAGAGAATAATAAATTATTAATTTTCAAAAAAACTCAACGTTTTTCATAAAAAGTTATGGTTTGTTGTATTTAATTGTTATTTATTAGTCATTCTTTCGATAAAAAAAACTTATTGATAACAATATTGAATTTAATTTCCGATAACAAAATACACAGTCGAAAGACTTTTCTGGTAAAATTAACTTAAAGTGTAGGAACAACCGAAATTTTAAGCCAAGCCAAAAAAAATAAGAAATGTTTTTATAGTATACAGTATACACTATAATAAAGATTATACTTTCTCAAAAAAATTCCGCACAAGAAAACAATAAAATCTAAGCATTTAGGGATAAGGCTAAGCTTCCGTGTGAGCTTTGATGGCAATAACACTTTCAGGAGGTTATGAAAACAGTTATGTTTTATAAAATAGATAGAATAGAATACCCTGTACGAAGTAATCTAAGTATTGTAGTTTGGTTCATTAAAACAAGGAACGGATTTCCGAAAGTTTTGAAAAACTAAAGGTCAGGTGTGAAATTATTTTAATATAATTCAAAACGCTATGCCGAGCATAATTTGTAAATATTTTCTTTGAACACTTCCACAAACTAATTAAAATTCCTTTCGTAGAATAACTCTCTTTATTTTTTTTATAAAAACTATATTTTCATTTAATTCCGTGAATAAAGTTTTTATTTCCGCACATAATAACACATTTAAATAAATTGTGAAGATTGTTTTCTTATCACTCGCGGCTCGGAGACTAGAAAAATACCTCTCTTCCGATGGGGGGTCGTTTAGGGACCCCAGTGGTTTCCTCATTATTGGCCTTATTCTTATGAATTTCAAAAAAAAAATAGTCTAAGGGCTTTAAAATATTTCTCTGCATCATTCCTCATACATTTTTTATAAAAATCCGTGTTTTTTTAATAAATAATCATATTTTAAGTTGCGCGTAAAAAAGACGTCATCCCAGCACACATATGAAATCGCAACTGACGAGATTTAGCAAATGTTATTTTACGAGCGACCGCTTATCTCTCTGTTATCTGTAATGCTTATCGCGCCTTCTCATGTTCTTCTCATGTAAGTAAGATAGTGTTTTTTTTGAGAATAGTATTCGAGGATACATAAATTATTATTTTTAACTTCTTACACATTAAACCGTTTTTTGTTCTACTTTGAGGATCTTTTTTATTTAATTGATTTTTTTCTTTTCTGTTTTATTTAATAGAGACGGAACTAGCGATCGAATATTTTTTTTCTTCTACAAAAGGTCCAAAAAACTATGATATAAGAATACCTTAATTATAAACATTGTATCACCCATATTAAAATAGATATTTAAGAAAATGTGGGTATTGGGGTCGCATTTCTTGAGCTTAGAACCGGAAAAATTAAAACTAGCAAACGGAATGACAACACCTAGTCAAAACTTTTTAAATACGTATCTCTTGCCAAAATAGATATTTGCTTTATTAATTAGTTCTTGTAGAATTAAATACTTTCCGTAGCATTGCAACGTTTTATTGAGATATGCTCATTCAATCAATAAAATTTAATAATTAAAAATATTGTATGGTCTAGCCAGCATGGTCGAGTAGTCGTTGGCTTCAGTTACAGAGTTCACAGGCTTCGAATCCCAGTAGGGACAGTTTTATATTTTTATTTTGTAATCGATTTGTGAATTTCTGTTTGAAGGTATGGATGTTTGTATTTTTTGAACTCCTACCTCCCACCTATCCTACCATATAAACGGGATGTAGCAAGAGCAATTAAATAACCACTAGTCCTGTCCTAGCTCTATTCTCATATTCTTACTCTCTTTGTAATAATAGTAACTGAAAAACAAGCAGTTCTCGTAGAAACTTTTTTATTGGGATAAACTTTATTATTAGTCCATATGCCGTGGACATGAACAAAAAAATAGAATTTAAGATTTCGACTGAAGGTGCTTGGTGGAATTTCAATATTAAATTTGAATCATTCAAATTATGTACACTCCCACAGATTTTGTCACTAACGACCCGGGTTTCGCCTTTCGGCATCTTCAGGCGTTCAAGCGCACGGATGAACTTGAACTGACAAGGTCAGTTCAAATTTAAAAATATAGAAGGTAAAAATTTTTGTTCATTAAGATTTTTTTTTTAATATCGACCAGGTTTTTGCCTTTCAGTATCCTTAAAATGAAATTTACTTGAAATTCTCCCAAGTTTATCTGTACGGTAAAAAAAAACACTTTTCTATCGTCCAAATAAAAATTCAAATTTGGGCTAAAAAAATGTTGAGTATTTCTTTTAAACGTTTTTTGACGTGTTTCGGACCAAATATTATATTTCGATTCTGAAACATGGATATCCAACGCTCAATCTTATATAATAATTTAACACATATTGACGACACTGAAAGACAAAGTTTTACATGAGTGTGTCGTGTGTGTATTTGAAAAGGTTAAATGTTGTGCCTTCTGGCATTTCACCCTTTACTAACAGGTCTGCAAAAGTTTAACAACCCCGTATATGTCACGTTAAATGGTGGCTAAATAATCATGTGACTACAAAGATAAAGCCACACGTGAGATAATGTTATACTTTTCGTTCATCTGATATTTTTCTCTCGAAATACCGTATGTTGTAATTAAGTGGTTAAAGTTCTTGGGCATTGGTGTTCTTTGATTGCGGTATCCACGTGTTCAAATCCCAGAATATACAATGTATTAGCACAAACAAAGGAACTAACTGCAAATTTGCAGAATAGAGATATTGAGCTTCAAAGCCTAGACTTGTGAACTCGTTATGAATTGTGGTTATGCCAAAATTTTATCAATCCTATCATCACTTGTTTATTAAGAAAAACGGGTACTTTGTAATCGGTTCCTTTTATAGAACAAAAAATACGACTTTAGGAGAATTTTCCCGGTAAGCAAAATGAAAATAGTTTAAATAAAATAAAAACACCACCAAATTCACTTTTGAACTATTAATCAAATTAAATTTTTGAATATGTTGAACTAGCTCAAATGAGAAATACAACACTTAAATTAGCTTAAAAGTCAGTAGGCTTATTTTTGCTGAAGTCCACCAAATTGATTGTTTTATTGAGCCATAATTGATAGATTTGTGGATGTGAATGTATGTGATTAAACTTCTCTACCACAAGTTCAATTTTCAGGGAGGGTGTGAGAATAAAGTGAACGTCTTGATAGCTGCTAGTGTTTTACTAGTCAAGTCTGTGGTCTAGTGGTCAACGGTTACGATGCTTACGGGTTTGAATACCAGTACAGAAAGTATTTATTAATGAATTTCCGTTCGAATGCGTGGAAAGTGGATGTCTTTGATGTCAAATAAAAATTTAAATGACTTTTGGGTATAAACCCGTTATTTTTATTAAATTTTAAAGTTTTTTTTAATAATATGAAAATACAACTATTACTGATTTTCAATATGTATGTAGAATTTTTTTGAAGTAGACAAATAATATTTTGTAAATTTATAAAACCACATTTGTATTTGTTTTGTCTAGGGCTTCGAACCGAAACGGAACCGAAAATCGTTAAAACCGTTATTTTTGCTGGAACAAAAACCGGAACCGAACCGAAAAAAATATCGGTTTTTTTTCGGTTCACGATAGTATGGGGTTTTCAGATTCTTCGGTGGGCTAAAAAAAAACGAATCACGGAGATATTTTGGGCAAATTGAGCTGAACCGAAAACCATATGACATATATTAATGCAAATATTAAATATGTTATTTATAAAACTAAAAAATAGGACTAAAAGCTTGAGCGATAATATACAAATTATAATTTTTTTCAAATAAAATTATGAGATGGAAATGGACTATAATATTATATTACTCAACGAACAAATAATTTACATTGAAATAAATACAAAAAATATATAAATTAAAAAAACTACATTAAAATCATATTCATCTTTTTTTTCTGTCTGAGAAGATGAAAAATTAATTCATATCATTCATAAGATGAATTTTTTATGTGAATTAAAAATATTAATTAATGGGTATTGAAATTATGATAAAATATTTTCTTTCAAATATTTTTTCTTAAAAATGGTTTTTAAATAAATTCATGATTTGCTTTATAAAAATATGAAAGAAAATTTTAGATTTTGTCATTTAAATTCCATTTGAAAATCACCTAAATCTATTTTAAATAAAATAAAAAGCTTTTGCATTACAATACTTTCTTAAGTTTTGATTTTTTACAAAAGATGTCAAATATATCGAATAAACATTTATGAGTTATGGGTTTACACAATGATATAATTTAGGCATTTTAAAAACATTATTTCAGTAGTTACTATTTTCACAAAACTTACAATAAGTATTGAAACAACATTATGTGTAATAGTGGCATACGAAAACACAGCCATTTTTGATGAATAGAATATTTTTAAATAAATATTTTACCTTTTGTTATGTAAATAAATGAATATCTTTATTTGTTTTTTACTTTATGTCAAAGAATTTACGTTAGAGATTCAAATCAATGTTTCAATTTTAATTTAAAAAAATTGACGACCGCCAATTTAATGTTAATTCTGTATTTACTTTTTCAACTAAAATTTGATTTTTAAAAGCACATACATACATACTTTCTTTTCTGATAAGGGACGAAGTATCATAACATACATTCTCCAAAAATTCAGTTTTTAGATAATCGCAAAATAACAACTGGCGCACAATTCTTCGTAATTAATAGAAAAATGAATACATGTAGATATATTAAATTTATCGCAAGTGAAAAGAAGCACTTTATTAAGATGCGAAATATACTAGTACATAAATAAATAGTGAACTTTAACGTTACTACGTGAAGTTGTCCATTTTTATGTTTTTTTAAGATCATACCTAAAAATTTTAGCATCACTTTACGCAATATAAACGTACTGTACATAATAAATTATAAAATATGAACATTTTTCTTGTTGTGTTACAAAGTAATATAATCGTTTTTTGGCTCTCCTTAAAAGTAAAAGTTGTTTGATTTTAGTGTAGTGATTGATGCATTGAGAATTTTTTGGCATACTCATCTCAAAAATATCATAAATTGATATTATTAATTTTTTTAACAAGAGCTTTGAATATTATTTTGCTTAGATATTCTGATTGACAAAACAAATTCTAATGTCACAATATATAATTGACACCAATCCAAAGGTATTGAATATTTGAAAGATTTTTATGAAGTAAAAAATAACTTCTCTCACTGGAAAATATTTCGAGCACGGGGCTTAATTTTTCTTTTCATTTTCATGCCAAGAACTTAATTAAATCAACCGACCGCTTTTAGAAGCTTCATTATAATACAACTGCTTTTTGGAATACGTAGAGACCGAAAAAACTCCGAAAATTCATTTGCTTCAATTGCTGCGTAAATGCCTTTTTGAATTATTTCTTTTATATAAAAAAAACGTTTTTTGATATCACTTTGCATTTTTACATTCTAACCTTATATGCTTTATATTTTTTTACGTAAAAACCAGGTGTGTAAAAAACACTTCTTTTATATCGTCTTCTAACATTTATAAAGTTCTTCTCATGCTTAAAGAACTTTATCACCGTTATGTATAATATATTATAGAATATGGGTAGAATTTATATATTTTAAATATTTATTCATTAATGTTATAATATGTTTAATAAATCAGTATCAAATATCCTCTATAATTAAATTAATTCAAACAGCATTGATAGCAAAAATCACTTAAATTTAACCAAAACTATGTGACGCCGGAAGAAAAATTTTAGTTCTGTTAAAAATGTATGTCGAAACATAAAAAGTTTGCCTGTATTTAATTTAAAGCATCAGTTAAAAAATGTACTATTCTGCGTCTCATAAACATTTTGCATTTGTAAATAAGTGAAAACAAAATCTGAAATCTAAAAACTTCGTGAATATGTATAAATACTACAATTCAATTATTATTTAATTTTTGGAGTGGCGTGAATTAAATTTGATTGAATCCAATCTAATTTGTCTCATTTAAAATTATTGAAAGATATTTTCAGTTGTTTGTAATAATTCTTCTTCTTCTTCTTTGGCCATGTTCGCTCCCTATGTGGAGCATATGGCCGCCACGCGGCACCTCCATGTTTCTCTGTCATAATTACTAAAATATATATTTATTTTTTTATTACATAAAAAAACCGTTTGTTTGTTACCATGTTTTAATCAACTCTTTTCCTTTTTTCAGGTAAGTAACACATTTGACAAGAATCCTTAAAACTTCACCTTAACATAGATATTATTAAAGTGGGTAAGTTGTGAAAAACCAAAATACTAGCCACAATGTAGATGATTATTCCAAAGACAATTGTTCCTTATCCTTGCTTAAAATCTCTCTATTATATATGAAATTTTTATCTATGCACTTGATTTATTTTCTGTGATGTTTCCAACAATAATCTCGTTTCAGTTTTAGCCATGTCACGTTTCTCCTGATGCTTGGCATAAAGACAACCTTTAACAGAACGGATTATTTACGTTGGAGTTGCTCCATCTTATGCTAAGGAGCGTGTATTAATAATCACAGGCTTACATGCTCTGGTATTAATAAACATTATTTTATACTTCGGATTTGACAACGAAAAAAATCACGAAAGTTTCGTAAATATGTTAACCGTAATTTAGTTAAAGAAAAGCATAATATTTAAACAAAAAAAACAGTTGTTTTTGTTTTATTTGCATATTACTTCCAGTAAGCTAAGGTGTTTATAAAAAATGTCAAAGTTTGTAGGTAGCACCAAAAAATATTTTTTTAATTATTTTGAGTATTTACAGTTTTATGAAAATTATAATATCTCGAAATGTTAACACTTACCAAATCTTTTAATTTTTTGTAAAATTATATCTACACCATTGAAAGATGATTTAGACAGTTTTTTGTTAGATTAGTAGCCATAGAGCGACGTTGCAACTCACTGAGACACGTTGTTCGAATGCTGATATTAGGCAAAATTAAAATATTCTGGTTGTAGAAGTGACGAAGCAAATTGATTGGCGGGTTTTATGTATGCTTGCAGAGTCCAAATGTTATATATAAAAAGTATATACGGTCAACGATGGTTTTAATCATTTTTTTATTACTGTCATGCTTTCGCCGCCCTTTAAATTTAATTTCACATCGGTTGTCAAATTTAACATGATCATCATGTTGAATAATTACTCCTACGTCTCAAAGAAAGATATTGAACAGAGAATCCCAGTAAGTGTATGACCTTTGAAATTTACTTGAATCAAACGAAATCAGTCAAAGATAATAATTTTATTAGTGTACGCTTTGTAATTATACGAAAAGTTATTTAAAGATCAAAATATGTACCAAAATTTATAAATCAAGGAAATTATAAAAAATAAAATAAAACAGTAATTTTGAATTAGGTGAAAAAATCCTACAATGGTAATCCGTCTATCTTTTTTAAAATGTTATTTACTAATGTTTGTTTTCGGTGAATGAATTTACTTCAATGATTAATTAGGATGTTAGAGTGGACGAGAGGTTTTATTGTGTATCTCTTCTAAGTCAGTATATATAGCTAAGTTAATATAAATTAAAACATAGTTCTAGTGGGGGCATATTCAAAAAACAGCTATCAACTATTTATATATAAAATAATATTTTTAGAAACATCTAATAATTTTTCATCTTATGAAACTCTACCAAGAAAATGTATAATTTATACAAGAACTGTATAATTTAATATTACATCTTTGTATTATTGTTTTTTTCTGAGTGGATTCAATCCATATGATACTTAACATCAAATATGCTCTCGAGGGGTGTAGTGACCCAACTAGTAAATTTGTAACACTTTTTCTTTGGACTTTTAATTACAATCACGTCAATGTTTTGTTGGATTACATATTTTTATTTTACGGAGATAACACTATTGCAATGTGTATTAACTGAGGTTTCTTCACATTTACTACTCTTCAAGACGTGTAGAATATTACCATGTATCTATTTTTTTTTCTAAAATACCTCTTGGCTCATTGCACCTTGTATAGGTCCATATAAACAAAAATGTGAATTCACAGTGAAAAGTATAATCAACTGTTTCACCGATTAACTATGGATTTTACTTGGCTTTGTAATATAATATGTGTATTGTTTTGTTTTGTGGCATGCTTTACACCCACGTACATGTATCCTCCGCTTATCGCTGCGAACAGAGACAGGCCGTTTATTGCCCACCTCGGAGCATAGTTCAGGTTGGAAAGTAAAAGGTTCGCAAGTTGGTACGTGATATAATTTACTATTGCCTAACTGCTCAAAGAAAATATATCCTAACTCACACGAACACAGAAAACACAGCAGACCGAAGTTACTCGAATTTTGAATAATATTTTAAATATTTGTAAATTTTTCTAGGCTTAAATTGTTTTCATATGATAAATTGAAAAAAAATATATTGTTTAAAAAAAATATGGGTAAGAAGATTGTAGTTTAGTGCTTTCAAATCACTAGTACGCGTTTAATCTTTACGTCTGTGTGATTATGTGCAATTAAAGTGACACAAATTAGAATTTACGAAAAGCGACTTGATATGAAAAGAATATGTTTTTATTAATTTTAAAAGAAAATTTTGTCCGATAAAAAGATATTGTTACAAGATCCAATGACTGACTAGACTTAGAAACGGGATTGTCTCAAGCAAACCTTATGTTTTTATTTTATAACACAATTAAAAAAAAAAAAATTATCCAAAAAAGTAAGGCTGTGGAGTTGGAGTCGGAGTCGGAATCGTGCAGTCGTGACATTTTGGCTGGAGTGGGAGTCAGAGTCTTAAAAAATTAGCGGCTTGAAATTTTGTTGAAAAATATATTTAATGATGTCTATTCAAACAAAATAGTCAAACAAGTGTTGACATTGCATGCTTGTCTGGCTAAAGATCATATGATGGAATACATATATACATATAAGGTAAAAAGGAAATTATTGAAAATAATTTTCGTAGTCTGTGTCGGGTCAGAGTCGTCTTTTTTACACGACTCCATGCAAAAAAGAATGGTATGAACGAACTGTAAATGAGTTTCGTTATTATTATGGAAAACGTAGTAGAATACAAAAACTACAATTATTGTAAATTGATTTTCTCGTAATGAAGCTTTTAAGCTCGATTACAATCACAATGGAAATTATGTTACACTAAAAGCATTTGTTTGTCGCAATAATAGGTTGTACAATGACCATGCTACAACTTTATTACAACGATACCAGAAAGCGTTTTTCTATGTTAAATTGTTTCGGGTCACCACGTTTTTAGCTTCAGGTGTATAAGTTAAAATTCATATTGTTTATAGCAAGCATAAAATCTATACATCGCTCGTCGAAGCGCAAAAAACTGTTATTTATGTATATTTATGTGTTTTCACTGTGTTTTGAATAAAGTATCTGGAGAATGAGAAAAAACAAATTGTCTTGGCTTTAGGGTGACAGTATTACGAATATGTATATATATGTATATAGCTTTTGATTATTTTAAATTTATATAAAGTAATATTTTAAAATATTATAATTTAGAATGGACGTAGTATGAAAGGGCTAACAATAAAGTCTCTACGTCTATATGATGACTCGGGAAACAAAGGCGGCAGTTTCCATAATACTAAAATGTTATCAATTCAATAAAATATTTTTTTTCTTCTAAAGATAAAAAGTCTGAAAAGAGTAATGTTAAATATTTTTTAAAGTATTATTTTGCCATCTTAATATAACTTACATTGCTCTGTAAAATTCGTTTGATAGCTGCTGTGCTTTGCAGGACTATGTAAACTGCCGCTTTTTTTTAAAACTCGATTTTATTTTTTTATATTGACATGTAAGTAAGAGTTTTATTATTACTTTTAAAAAACTTACTTCTATATGAGAATGGCCAATTTTATACGACATATCAAACTTATTTTTGTTAAAATATAGGGACTACCGTCTTTGTTTCCAATGTCTTCAAATTCATGTGTATTATATATATTGTAAAAAAAGACGATTTAATATACTTTGTTTTATACAACTAGGTACATATAATTGTTACACTATACTGTAGCATATGAATTTTCATAAAATTTTCACACAGCACAAAACCGAACATAAAAATGAATTAATTAAAGTGATTTTCTGTGTTCTACATATTGCAGTAAAAACTGTTTCAAATTTTAAGGCTAATTCTTAGCATAACCTTCAGCCAATCCAGTTCACTTAAACTCAAAATAGAAACAATGCGGTCAGGAAACTTCAAGACCACACAACCAAAACAAAGTAAATTCATATTTGTTATTATTCCATATTTATATTCCTTTGTTAAGCCCATTTATGTTAATATTGTTTTACTTTGTAAAACACTTAATTGGTAGATATTTGCAGTCTAAAGGTTTAAGTTTGTTGTGTTAAAAAGGTATTGGGTTCAAGTCTGACGACAAAAATAAAATAATAAATTTAATAACAGATATTTGTTACCTTAATAAACTAATTTTCTTCCTCTAACATTACTCTAAGCTTTCAAAATTTTGTTAAATGGTTTTCTTCTTTTTGAATTTATTTTCCTGGCTTATATATAATTACCATTCATATTAGTTAAATTCAAAATTGATATTTAATTTATAGCTGATCTACTTCAACAAAGTGTTATTATAAGACGAACGATGTTTCAAGTGATTACAATGGCCTTCCTTTAAGCTTTCTAGAAATTTTCTCAGAAAATTCCTTCTCTAATATAAATTAGAATCTAGGCCCAATTTTACTCATTGAATATTCTAATTAATAAACGCTATCTTCATTATTGATTTATCAAAAATTCATTCCATCTGTAACGATACATTCCTTTCTTTGATATCCAATTATACGTATTGTTTTAAAAAAATATAAAACGAAAAAATGTTTGAAATAGCTGAAATATAAACTAGTGATTGTACTTTCCAATTTAAAATGCATAACGGTCGACTTGCTGCTCTATTTGCATTTCAACAGGTTTTTTTATACATGCAGTTTTAGTTACATTGTTAATTATACTTGAAGGTTACATTTTTCGTTAACTCTCTCAAAGGTTTTTGTTATAAAATACATGATGTAAAACATGAACATAAATGAAGACCAAAATTGAGCTCTCTTTTTAAATACTGTTTGCCACAGCTAAAATCATTTTTTTTATTATTATTTTAGTACATACTGAATGTTTGTCAAGAAATTTTAGCTTTTTTAATATGACATGAAAAAGTGGCGATGGAATATAATATGGAATAACGTATCACAGTTATCTTTAAATTATTTTTGAAAAATTGAATATGAAATAATGAAACGAAAGTATTTGCTGCTTTTTTTACAGTACACATTGTTTTTAAAAATAATCTTTTTTTCTTCCAAGTAATTTTGAACTGTTGAAATTATTTTTATTTTATATAACCCTTTTCAGTTCAATTCCTTATAAAAACGGTCGTATTTTATGGAAGTAAACAATGCTCAATTTACACTAGGAATTGCGTTTTTGTTATATCAGATGTCTTTCCAACAATGATTGACAGTTATAATATTAAACTTACTGAAAAGGTGATAATAATCATTTTAATCTTTAAAAAAACTTTTATCGCTTTTTGCATTTCATCGTTGATGTGTAAAGTGTCTATTGGTAAAACTTTAACTGTAAATTATACAAAAAAGTAGTTGTTTCAACAATTGACGCATTTAAAAAAAAATTGGAACCAATATCAACTGACCAGTTGATAATACTAGAAAGAAAATTATCTTTCTTAAAAATGTCGGAATAGTACAAAAAATGTGTTTTTATTATCTTAATATCATATAAATATTAAATAAATAAAATATCATCAATAATAAAGCTATAAAATGTCTTATTTTCTCAAATTTTAAAATAAAAAATCTTTATAAACCATGTAGATACGTATCATTTCGTCTTCATTTTTCTATAAACGCATATCTCAACTTTTGTCAGCTAAAAATTTTTGTTGTGATGAATTCAGAATTCCAATATTCTTTTGACTCGTATCCGTAAACGTCCTTATTAACCCGTAACATGCCATACTAAAAAATCACGTTCCCTGCCATGATGGCATCTCAGTTTCACTGTTTATTGACAGTATTTAAGCCAGCTAAAAAATAATTTTAAAAATGTATATATGCTAGAATACCTCAAATGATAAATACTTATTGACAATATTAAGAGAAATATTGAATGAATTAATGGGTCAACTATTTACGATTGCATCATGGGCATGGAGGTATTAATTTCCTCAAATATATTGAGGAGAAAACCATTTTAAAAAAGCGATAGCTGTAGAATAAAGTACATTTATAGATCTCCTGAAAACTTGTACTTTTTGAGAGACGAGGCTGTAGAAAATATCCGACGATATATAATCATACTTGAAAAAATAAAATGTAAAAAATATCACAACATTTCGTTACTGAATGATATTCAAGAAAATACAATTATCGTTTGAAGACTGTAATTACATGTATCCTTACATTGTCTCTATTGACAGTCGTGGTGGAATATTACTCCTTCAGTTCTATTACAAGTACCTCTCCAATGTAATTTATCATTTGTACATAGACTTTATAATATCCATAAATCAAAATGAACAAGATGAATATTATCATTGCGTACACCGTGACGTTGCCAATAACAAACAATACGGCGTGCGAATTAGTACCCTGAGGTTTGTAAACAGTGAAATAAAAGCTCTAGTACAGTGGTCTCCAAACTCAATAAGGATGTGAGCTACTTTCAAAAATTGAAATTTTCTGGTGAGCTACCTATACATATTCTTTCTTTATTTTTTTTTTATCATCGGCTGTTATCGTACCATACGTAATATTATTATATTACTTAAAATAAACATCACTTTTTAAAATGTAACTTTTAAAGTAAAATCGCTGAAGATCATTCTTACAAATATGGCTAACTGAGACGTGTCAATCACATCGGTAGATTCATCAAGCTGGAGTGATTTATAGCAACGTCTCTGCATATCATTTTTTTAATTAAAAAAATAATAATCACTAGATATAACTTCAACACGTCTCATTATTGTATTGGCAAGGAGCTGGGTTGATTTGATTGCAGAAATTATATCTAACTTGTTTTTGAATGTCACAAATAATGAATCTGCTTCTCCTGAAAATGCCTCTTTTATCATTTATCAATAATAATATTGTATTGGCAAATTTATAAATATGATAAAATATCCTACGCGAGCTACCGAAAAAGCCTCGGCGAGCTACCGTTTATCGATCACTGCTCTAGTACGACAGTTATACTAAACAATTCAATATTATCATCGTCTATTCAATTAATATCACAATAATATACCCCAAAAATAAGTTTCCGCTTCTAGTGTATCACATAATATAAACTTCTAAGGAAGCATTTAAAAAAAGGTAACTAAGCAATAACTCTTTTCGGGAGTAGGAAATATTTAGGTTTGGAATTTTTTCCCATACATCGAATTGAGAATAAGAGGAATGAAAAAATTGCGTATATTTTTACCTTTTAATAAAAAAAAACATTGTTTTCTCAATCTATTTCTGTTTCTAATTTGGAGCGTAGAGCTATCTCATCAGAATATTTTCAACGGAAAATTCTTGTTACTCAGTTTTTAAAGAATAGAGATAGAAAAAATACGGTTCAGACAGGACTAGTAGTTAGCTAATTTATTTTGCTGTGTCCCGTTATTTAAGGTATGGGATGGAGTTTTGAGACATCAAAAACATTTATGCCTTCAAACATAAATCAATTGAAAAAATAGTGTTAGTAATGGGATAAACAAATCTAAATGTTATCTATTGTTAGTTATTACTATAAATGTCTCAGTTTTAAAGGAATATATTTTCTGTTAAGATTATTTTATTGCGTATTGATCTCTCGATTTTTAATAAAATGCATTAGAAATTGCTTGCTAAGTAACATTTGAAAACTTTGTGTAGTATAAAATATTGTAAACTATAACATATTTCTATGTTACAAAAACAACATTATTTTTAATTCGACACTTTTTTTGTATCCATGTCCGCTCCCAATGTGGAGCATATGGTATCCTAATGGAGGTATCTTAACAGAAGTTTTTTCTACGAGAACTGTTTGTTACTCGGTCATACCTCAACCATTTTTTTTTTCAAAGTGAGTAGTAGGGAAAGAAAGATAAGGCTAGAACAGGACTAGTGGTTAACTAATCACTATTGCTACACCCAGTTATAAAAGAATCAGAACGATGTGAGGAGAAGAAATAATTTGAATTGACATCATAAACACCCAGTCTTCGTTCATAACTTTGAATTAAATAATTCTCAAATTCACTGTGATCTTACCGTGAATCGAACCTAGACCTGCGTGATTGTTGATCTAATATTTGACACTACTCTCATTTACCTTTTGAAATAGTGTGTCATCGTTTGAAAGTAGCATAATGGGCATAAGATATTCGGCTACAAAAATTTTGATGAAAATTGTTTATTAATATTTAAAAAAAAACATTAAATACAGCGAACTTTAATGTCAGAAGAAAAAAAATGGTCAGGTGCGACAGACTTACTATAAAGTTGTTTATATATATGAAATATAATATCTGTTCGTTGTCATTTACTCTTTCCAGCAAAAGGGCTGCGCTAAGCCTTTGCCTTACTTGGCAATACCAAAACTTTCTTTCTTGGGTCAAATATTTACTGCCAATTATTATAAATTTACCATTTCCCGACACCCCTTTTGTTAACGAGAACGACTTCGGATTTTGTATTCATCCTGTTGTCAATGTAAAACCTACCGTTCCGTGAATTTTACAAAGCCTTTGGGGTTCGAATGAGAAACGTAGTCTACGATTACGTTACTTTTGATGGTATACGCTTAAATTATATTCTTGGAAAATGATGAACGTTTTCAATTATAAAATTTTAGAATTTTTAAAAAACGAATCTTTCATTATTTCACTCGCACTCAACGAAATATATTTATGTATTTTACTGTAAAGTGACGTTAGCCTACTTTATATAATTATCTTTTACATCGAATTACAAAATACGACATGATATTACTTTACTGCAAGCAATTAAAATTTGTCAATCATAAGAACTAGAAAATCAATAGATTTTATACAACACATATATCTTAATGTTTTGAACAAAAATACGTTAGTATATTGAAAACATAAAATATATGAAACAGTCAATATTGGCATTTGAATCTATAAACACTGCAACCAAAGGCAAACACATTCAACCTAAAGATATTCTCAATGAACAAACAAATATTCATCCATCACCATTACGGTTTAACGTTACAAGAAGCTTATGTTATTATTAATAACCATTGAAATGTAAACTATTTTGCTTTGAAGACCACTTAATAATCCCATACTTGTTATCGTTCCGGGAAACACATAAAGTCAATTTATTACACTTAATACTGTATTTTTCAATATAAATAAGAATGTTAGAATATAAGAGATTATGTATTGTGTCTTTTAAGCCAGATATTTAGCAAAGCAAATGTAGGCTTAAACAGATGTAGTTCTGACGAGGGTGTGAGCTGACATAATTGTCAACTATATGGAAAATAATAATTCTGTAACTTAAATAATTTAATATTTTTTCTCTTTATTATTACGAAAACCTTATAAGTTACTGTTAATTCAATCAATTTAAGACTTATCACTCGGTTGTAACCCAAATATTTTTTTAAAGTTTTCTACTATTGCTCAAAATATTTCGACAATAATAAATACCTGGCATTAAATATGTTTGGTTATATCCCAACAAAATAATGTTTAACAATAAATTGCAGATTATAACAAATGCATTATTTTACATCTTGTTATTTATTATTGTTCACCCCTTGTGAAATCAGTGCGTTTCACTCGTAAAAGCCCTTTGGGAGGATTTCCCGGGGTGCTATTTGGGCTTAATAATTTTGAACCATTTAAACATTGGCCGGTCTGGTATAATGGCCTTGACCGTGTTTGCACAAATGACGTCACTCGTGATAGGGGTCCCACCTCACGTGCTACGGTACACCCAATTGTGTCGCACGGTAAGTAAATATTTGTTTTACCACCAGATATACACAAATTATTTTTAACTGTGTTAAGTATCGTAAAATGTCACGATATTTTTTACACCACCTGACGAAATATTTTCGAAACATAAAAAAAACATTCGAAATTAAAAAGTAAAGTATTAAAAGAATAATGCGCGTATTACGTTTATATTTTGCATGATGTTTACATATTTTCAACTGTTTTGAGCTTAGGAATTTTCTCATTCAAATTCGCTAGTAAAAATGTTATAGTACTCAATTTTGTAATGATATAATAATACACCGCTGTTTGGATTTGCCGATTCTGAGGTCACGGGATCAACAATCAACAAAAGAAACAATCATAATATTTTCTGTAATACACTTATAAGGTAACATTGAATGCAACCGATGGTATAAACGTTCCTCTTACCCCTCCATAAGTGACTTATTTACAAACAGTTATCATTACAAAATCTCTACTGATACGTTATATTAAAAATCAATCTGATCTTGTTGGACGATGTAAAAAATACTTGTTTTAATGTATTATTAATGCCACCTGTTTAGTCGAGCGGTCAACGTCGTTGGCTACCGCTACAGTGGTACTGGGTTCGAATCCCAGTACGGGCAGTTTTATAAATTAAATTGATTTTTCAATCGATTTATGAATTTCTGTTCAAAGGCATGGATGTTTGTGATGTCCTGAATCCCCTTTCCACACATCCTATCATATGAACGGGGCGTACCGAGAGCGATTAGCTAACCACTAGTTCTGTCCTAGCCCTTTCCTTCTATTTCTACTCTCTTTGGAAAAAAAGAGAGGTTGGGCAACTGAGTAGCAAGCAGTTCTCGTAGAAACACTTCTGTTGAGATAAACTCCATTAGGAGTCCATATGCTCCACATTGGGAGCGGACATGGTAAAAAAAATAAAAATAAAACCATTAAAAACATACGTTTTTTATACTAAGCGAGAAAATTTGAGATTAATATATAACTACGTTTAGAAATAATTACCTTATAATATTTTGCACTTTGGAAATGATATTTTTGAGTCATAGAAAACTGTTCTGATATAATAAAATAACATCAAACTTAATGTACTAACAAATTCCTATATGGGGTTAACTCAGTATTGTTTTTATAAGCATATGCTTGAAAAAATTCTAAAAATTTAGCGTTCCTCCTAAAATAATATAATTTATACATTGTTACGTATAAATTTACAATTCTACAGTAGGTGAAGATTTTTGTGTGAATATTATAAAGATTTTTTCCCGAAATCATTAGTTTTTTAAAAATAAGGGTTAAATAACAATCGGTGACAATAGTTTTACCTTAGGTTTTTTTTTTGTCGAAAAATTTGGTGAATGTAAAAAAAAGTTTTTGAATGCCAGATAAATTGGAATTGGAAAAGTTTTTTTAGTAGCGCGTTAAATGTATACATTATCTCTTGAGGCAGGAAGTTTATAAAATCATCTTGTACTAGCCAAACAAGAAGGCCTAGCGAAAAATGCTTTTGAAATATTGATCCATAGAAGAAAGACTTATTATTATTAAACAAACAAATATTAAACAATCATAATTATAATGTTAAATTTAAAAATGTAAAAGTTCTTAGAGATAACTGTGGAGTATGTTTGATTTTAAGAAAAAAATATTTTTTAATTAAATGAAATTCAAAATTGACTGTCCAAATTTATTTTTACTCTATTTCATAAAAGTTTGTTTTTGAATAGCTTAAACTAACTAGTGAAAAAATCATAAAAATAATGTTCACATAATATAGTTTACCTTTAACTTTTCCGGTTCTAAGCCCAACATTTTCTTGTATATGTTTATAATTAAGGTTTTCTTATATCATAGTTTTTTGGACCTTTTGTAGTTTATATAAATACGCGATAACGCGATAACGCGATAAGCGCGTGCGATAATTGATCTTTCGTAAGATAGCTGGGCTAAACTCGTCAGTTGCAATTTCATATGTGTACTGGGATGACGTATTTTTTACGCGCAACTTAAAATATGAGTATTTATTAAAAAACCACGGATTTTTATAAGAAAATGTATGAGGAATGATGCAGAGAGATATTTTAAAGCCCTAAGACTATTTTTTTTTAAAATTCATAAGAATAAGGTCAATAATGAGGAAACCAATGGGGTCCCTAAACGACCCCCATCGGATGAGAAGTATTTTTTTAGTCTCCGAGCCGCGAGAGTTAAGGTATACAGTTTAAATGATTTTATCGGTGAACGAGATGACATTTTCTACTACGACTTGTGTCAAAAAATTATTTATAGTAAGTAAGAATTGCTGTGTCGATACATTAAAACTTAATGTGGACTATAAAAAACTATTTAATACAATTATTTAAAAAAAACAATCATTTTTATGAGAGTAACTAATGAGGTTATACAGATAATTATTTGTTACACCATTTTGAACAATTTTGATTATTATTATTATACACAACAATAACTATCAGTTACTCTTTGACATTAAAGCTTTAAAAGTTTCAAGGGAAGTAGTTTGACAAAATAAAACAACCCAATTATGCTTTGCGTTATTGCGTCGTAAAGCTCTTCATAATTTTACATTGCAAAACTTTTGCGTCGATAAAACTTTCAAGTATCTAATGACGCGACCACAATATTATTTAATGACCCTCATTACAATGCACCGTGTAACGGTTACACTATACTCTACTACAAGCGTGTGTACATAGTATACTATGATATGTATGTCGTCTGAGGCAGCCCACCGCGTGTTGTCCCGGACAGGAGACGCCGGGCGTCGTTGCCAAGGCGACGCCCGGATATCGATCGCCGTCGCGTCGTCCTGAACAGCCTTCCCTGACTCCTCTCCCCGCTGAATAGAACCTCGCTACGAGATTCAAGCCCCACAGCCTTCAGCTGCCTACATCAGCCATTCTCAACAAAATCTGTAGTTTAAATATCATTTAATCAATATTGTTTACAAATTATTATGGTGGTTTCATCAGAATAAATTTTTATAAACTATCTTATCAGCCAAACTAATATATTGATTGAAACAATGACAAGAACTATCAAATAACTTTAACTTAACTTTATTATTCAGCACATGTTTCAATATATGCGAGCGTACATCGCTCTTTTGACTGACAAAGGGCACACCAGCAAAACCACCGGTACTAACCCCGCCGCGACATTGCCGCCAAGACAGATCTGCCCGGAACAGTACTCGCCAATTGACAATCCGACTAGAAAAAACCACCAGGAAAAAAATACGTCTATATACAAAACAAGTGCAGTTTTGGTTTTTCGAATTGCAAATGGAAAATTTACATACTTAATATAATAATAATAATCAATGAAAATTGAAATTTAGTAATTTGTTATATATATATATATGCCACTCAAAGGAAGAAAGAAAGTTTTTGTGTTTATTGAAGTATATGTTTTCTTTTTGTCTGTTTGACGTTTGATGTTTGCTGCCGATTGTCTACGGTACGTCACACGCGCCACCTACTGTAAGTTAATTGTGCTATAACCTTCGCGCAAGTGCGAGCGTACGTTGTCAAAATGAACTGTATGGCAAACATACAAACATTGATTTTTATATATAAGACCTATTGTAAGTAAATTTTACTATGCTTATAACATCTCGAAAATGCAAGCAAAAATTTTGTCAAAGTTTTATTGCAATCGGATCAGCAGTGTTGCAACTCATAAAGTACGAACAAAAAAACCTTTTTTTTGATATTAAATAAATTTATATTACTTATATGATTATAAAATCAAACGAAAGACAACATCAGTAAATGGTTTTGTATTATAGTATTTCTTTCACAAGGTTGGTACAAAATATTAAAATATAATTTTAAATATTTTTTATTTTACTTATATGTATGAATATCTTTATGTGTATATTTTTTATTGATATAACATTTCTATCTTGTATTGATCGTGGGCGTATTTTTTCCGTCAGTTTTATCGGACCCCTCTGACAAAGAACAGAGTTTTATTAAATTTTCATGATAACATTTTAAACCAATTTATCCGATACAGTTTCGTAAACAAAGTCAATGTATAGTGAAAAAAAATGAATATTAAACTCCTTCCATTCGCTGACAATTTCGAGATTATTTTTACATGAATTCTTTTAGTTGTGTCACGAATAAAAAAAGCAACAAGTTGATATTATCAACAAGTTATGTTATGTTTTCAATATAATGTCTTTCCTCTCAGTATGACAGTGAACACTCTTAAAGTGATTGCTTTCGTATTGGTTTTTTGTGCACAATTTATGGAAGCAAATAAATTCTGCGCTATACCCATATTTTAAAACACCCAACCTTTTCTTAGTGGTTTCATGAATTTACAAACCATCTTAAATGATAAGACATTGACGTATTTTTTTGAAAATGCAAAGGTTGAAAAACAGTGGCGTTACTCGTCCAACAGGCCATGCCGCTAGTATTACGCCGCGCTCACTTTTCAATCAGGCACCCGCTACGTATAATACGATAGTAGTAGATATTATCGTGAGCCATTTCGAATCAAAACCGACAATCTTCAAATAAACTTTGTACAAAAGACGCTGCCATCGCTCCAGCCTCTTTCGTTTTTATTATTCAGAAATTTAACAAACAAAAACATCATTTTGTTGAAAGGCCCGATTGCGATTACCTGTTTTTGATTCTAAGCTTTTTGTTTTGTGTTGTATCCTTTAAGCGATTTTTAGCATTTTTTTCGAACACTGTTTTCAACTCTTTATGATGCTTGTAAGCAAGATTCTTTTTTTCATTTTTTTCTTTACGAAAACAAAACCACATAAGAATGGTCTTTTATTCTGAAAAAAATCGTTTAATCGATCTTAGTCGGCCTATTGTGAAACTCAGTAAAATAACCGTGTTCTTGGAATAGCAATAGCGGGTTTTTTTATTAAGCACAGTTGTTTTTTTTTTCAATGTATTCGACGGTAAATTTATTTGCTTAATGAAATTAAACTGATTACTTTGTTATTCCACTGTTAGTTGCTCAGCTATTGAAATAACATAGTGATAATTTTATTTATAAATGTGTTGTCACTTTCGTTGAACATAACATATTAAACATTTTACGAATAAAAAATAACAAACTTTTGATTGAATTGACATTTAGTGGTAGAACTCCATTGTAATTAACATCGTTTCCATTCAAACTTCACCGATGGTTTCCGTGGTTCAAGTCCCAGTACGAACATATTTTTTTAATAGATTTCTGTTCGAACGCATGGGTATTAAAATAACGGAGTGTAACGACAGTGATTAACAGTGCTAACCATTAGTCATGTGCCAAGCTCAATTTTTTACACACCTTGTTTCTTCCTCTAAAAAAGAGGCGACTGACTTACGAGCAGTTTCCCTAGAAAAAAGAACGGTTAAGATACTTCCTTTAAACGGTAATATGCTCTACATTAGGAGGAAACATGGCTTAAAAAATGTAAAAAATAGGAATTATATTTTGACTGATGGATTAAAAATATAAATTTTAGGAATTAATTTTGACAGCTACGAGACTAGAACATTGAATTTATTTATGCAAATTTATATCCTTGGGTAAAATAATAATAAAAAAATCTTTAATACAATGGTTAAATATAAAATACAAATAACCTCACGCATGTACTTCAGTTTTTTTGTGTTTTTTTTACTTTTAAATAGAATCAGCCCTAATTTAAAATGTTATTTTTGAACCTGCTTCATCAGCAAGCTCTTTCATAATCGGATTATGTAATTTTAACAAACGCCAAGTCTTCATAATTCTTCCAAAAAAAGACGATTCTCATTAAAAAATACTTCGTTACCCTAAATGTAAATTGTTGGAGTCAGCATTCTCGGAGTGACGTATTTTATTTGCAAAGTCATTAACATGAAATAAATAAAGAACTCCTTAAGTTATAAAATTTGAATCATTCAAATTATGTACACTCCCACAGATTTTGTCACTAACGACCCGGGTTTCGCCTTGTCTGTGGGATCTGTACCTAAAATCTGTGGGAGTGTACATAATTTGAATGATTCAAATTTAATATTGAAATTCCACCAAGCACCTTCAGTCGAAATCTTAAATTATATCCTTAAGTTATCTTTAAATATTTTCTTAATATAATTAAAGACATTTTTTAAGTCGTCTCCAGAAAAATATTAGCAGCTTCCAGTAAATTTTCACAACTTAAATTTTACATTCAGAATACAAATTAATTAAACTACAGAAAAAGATAGCCAATAAATACATTATATATTTTTAAAACAAGCAAAACATTTTAAAATTTCATTGCATTCATAAGAATACTATTCAGCAAATGAAAACATATTTGGAGACATTAGTAAGAGGGTTTTTTTTTATCAAACAAAATTTATTAGACCAAGGTTTCTCAACAGGGTCCACAGTATAGTTTTGAAGAACCACAGTCACCCTTTATACAATGAACAAAAAAAAGTTCTCAATTGTTTTTATAATGAGAAATCTGTAAATTCCCAGGTTTTTGAAATTGGTCAGCGAGCAAAACTTTTTTAAATGACCTAGCGAGCTAAAAAAAACTCTCACATTTCTTAATAATTGTAAAATCTTGTCGATTTACAACTTTTTCAAATCATCGAGCTAAATACATTTTGTTAAATTACTGTAATAATTGTGTCCCAAGTCTCTCGGGCTTAAAAAGGTTGAGAAACTATGTGTTAGAGTTCGGTGCTTTCCAACCTTTTTCATACCACGGCCCATTAAATCTGAAAAAATGATCTGCGGACATCCGAAAAAAAAACATTTTAGCCGTCAAGGAAAAATGTTCACAAAAAAATATTTGTACTTTCTACTGAAAATTTTCACGACTTCCGCGAAAAACCTACGGGTTGGGAAGCACTGTATTTTTTTAAAATCATGTCCGCTCCCAATGCTGAGCATATGGACACATAATGGATTTTATCTCAACAGAAGTTTTTCTACGAGAACTGATTGTTACTCAGTTGCTCAACCTCTCTTTTTCCGAAGAGATTTTTCAATCGATTTATGAATTTGTGTTCGAATGCACGGATGTATGTGATGTCTTGACTTCTCCCCCTCCCAACCATCAAATCCTATGAACGGGGCGTATCGAGAGCAATTAGCACTGTATTAGACGACTAAAATTTATTTTGCTATTTTCATTGCAGTGGTTAACAATCTTAGCAATCAGAAGAGTTAATCTCAATATTTAAATCAATATCAAGTCCAACATCTACCTTAATCAAAATTGATATTTTATAACTTAAACGTTTAAGATATAGAATAGTCCTGTAAAACTGTTATTTAACATCTCAAGTGATTTCGGTTCAAATGTGTTTCATCAAGCACATTCAGTTGAATTTACCCTATTTACATTGTTGATTCGCATTATTTACACGTGTACATACAATTCAATTGATCTTTACTTTGAAATTTCACGGTTACAAGCAGTTGCTTTCATTTTGTGGGCTTTTATGCGACAACGTTTTGGGAATCAAAATATCATTACGGTATCAATCTTGTATACGTATTGGCATCGAGATCAAATAAAACATCACGTTTTTTTGGGATTTCTGAAAATATCGTTCTTTTATATTTTCATGACGCCAATCTGCTGTAAAGATAGTGATAGCTATTTATAAATTCAGAATATATATTTATATAACCCTTTGCGTTTCAATGATACATGTTTATCACATAGCATGTTCATATTTTGAATGTATGAATGTATGATGAAGCCACGTAAAACTCACAGGTTTGTCATAATATCATATTTGATTTAATCTAATGTGACAGTTAAACTCAGATATTTAGAGTTAGCTAGCTGCTAACACATACACAAAAATAAAACAGTCAGGGTTGACAATATCAGCATCAGAAAAGTTTTTAGTTTACTATTTGTCTTTAAACAGCAAATATATTTTGATCAAATTTCAGAAAAGATACATTAATTAAACAGTTTAGTAGTAAATATTAATTTTTCAAATATATTTTGATCAGTTTTTTGCTTTTGAGTTTAAATTAATAAACATTCTTTTTAATCGAACTAATTTCATAAATTTCAACTCAATATTGATTGATATGATAGCCGATAGACGGACGTTAGCCTGTTAGGGATGCCTATAAGACAAACATAAATGCAGCATAGATTTTTAAAAATCATTTTCGCTCCCAATGTGGATCTTATAGACTCCTAACGGAGTGTATCTCGACAGAAGATTTCCCACAAAAACTGCTTGTTACTCAGTTGCTTAACTTCTCTTTTTTTCAAATAGAATAGTGCTAGGACAGGACTAGTAGTTAGCTAATTTCTATCGCTACAACCGATTTTTAGGATTAGATATGTGAGATGGGGGAATATAAGACATCACATACATTCATATCTTTGAGCAAAACTCGTTAAATCAGCTGAAAAATCAATCTATAAAAAATGTCCGTATTCTAAGCCAACAACGTTGACCATTCGATCAATACCTAAATTAGTTGAAATAATTTATTAGGCTAGTGAATAAAAATTTCCATTTCAAAAAATAAATCATCGATTACTTAGAATTTCCCTATATGGACAAGCTAACGTTTATCTACGTTACTCGATTTATGAACATTTTGAAAATTCATGCCATAGATCTTAATTTTAATAATATAATTTTAAATAATTCTGGGAGTCGAACACATTCATATGGCCTCATACTGAGTCTCATTCAGCTTGCTACAGCGATTGACAATTTGAATACTATTTAAAGATTATCAGCAGTCTCTATAAGAGTTCGCAATGACGAAGTTTAATTTTAGGCTGGCAAAAAATATCAACAAGTGTCCTTGGGAAAAGAAGCGGTAGAAAATAGAACGGATGACCTAGTAAAGCTGTTCGGCTGTTCCGACGAAATTTTATATTTTTTGATGAAACTACTTGTCTACAGTCTATGTTCTATGTTTCAAATAAAAACACATCTGGTTTGGTCAAATTAAATAAAATATTGTGATAGTAAATTGAACGAGACGCAAAGAGACGATAAGTTTATTATATTCCGCGAATATCCGTAATAATGAAACAAAAATATTTCTAAATTACTACGTATTGAAAAGATATCAATCCATTTGTTAGAAATGTTTTTTGAATTCTTTAAAGTATACTGTGACCAATCTGTAAGTAGGATATAGCCGTAATGATATAGATGTAATTTCATAATTTAAAATTTTTAGAATCAATCTTGCTTCATTACTTAAGCAAAATTTGCGATAGTTAGTCTGAAGATGCCTCTGAAAGAGGCGAAACACGCGTCACAGTTAGTTACACAATACGTGGAATAATCAAAGTTATTTTTAATTTTATATTAGGATATAGCTGTCCTTAACAAATTCAAAAAATAGTGTATCTTAGTATTAAAATAAGTCCATACTATTTGAAAAACAACATACATGTATTTACTATTTATAGACTAGTATGTAGAACTTTTAAAAGTAAAAAATAAACACTCTTTTGTACACACTTGTATGTATTTATTTGTATCAGAACCGGTTTCACTCATCACGAGAATTTTAAACTGATAAATAATATACATTTAAACAAGGTTATTAACACTGTGAGCGTAAAAGTGTGTTTTATTTTAAGATTAAGATAATTTAGATAATTAACAGTGAATACATTAAATGTAAAAAATATACTTTATTTAACAGAAAAATCAATTGAAAAGTTGCCACCAATAAATTAACTGTGGAAAAACATTTTTTTGGATAAATGTTTAGTTAAACTGGCTTCGACAACCATGTGGACATTTTCTTTATAACCAAACTTAATTATATTATATTATATTGACAAGAAATTAATTAACTTTATTCCGCCATTATTAATCGTATTTTATACCCTTGTGTTTGTAAAATACTTCTTTTGATGTCTTTAAATTAAATCATCTTAATATTTGTACAAAAATATTACTGTTTCGACAGCAAAAACAGTCAAACGACAATGAATGAAAATTCTATATGTTAAAAAAAAAATGAAAAGTCGACTTATTAAATATTACTACGGATATCTTTGCAGAGTAAAACTGTCATTTTGGCATCAACTCGATTTGATTAAAAATATGTCTTTAATTTCCTGGCAGTCAGAAATATTTTAACCCTTCTTATACACCAAATAAATGAGTGCTAGCAAACATGTTTAACATCTACTTCATTATGCCTTGCCCAGGCGTTCACTCCCATTTAAAAACGGTTATATATTATACTAGATTTAAAATCAGTCAATAATTCCATATACTGCCAAGGAATATTGCATGACGTACGAGTTTACCCTGTATGGATTCTATATTTATATGCACAAGCAATCAGCGTCCACCTGTCAGCGCTCCTATTTCCCTCGTTGATATAATATGCACCAAACATCGTGCTATCAATTTTGAATGGGAATTGAAAAAATATGACCAATCTACTTTTGGCGCCTTCACCAAAATTGAATAAACCCAACCCCCCGCCGACTTCACGATTTGAATTTACAAATGGCGGGTGATGAAAAAAGCACTTTCCATTTTGCCGCCCTTTTTATTGTACAGTGTGCTTAATAACCACGTAGTTCAAGGTCAGACAAATTTGAATAGATTTTATTTTCAGTTGAGTTCATTATTTAGTAAGATTTATTAGATTCTGATATCTGGATACGCGACTTATTTAATTTAACATTTTATTATGTCTGGAAAAAAATAATATAAGATTATTCTCTAGACTTTACGTCATACAATTTTAAGAGACGTATCGACCAAAAATGTGAAATTAAAATATTTTGTTAACTTATAACTGTTACACTTTGATTAGAAAACTAAGCCCCGTTCAATAGACAGCCCTGGAAACTTGTTTAAAAATAAATCAAGGTAATACTGAGATCTTAGAGACTGGTTCATTTGATAATACCATAAATAAAAACGACTTGGTGAAAGAATTAAAAACCAAGTTTGTCACTGAAACAATTCACAATTTTTAAAGTTACTGGACTTTAATAAGTTAAGAACAATCCATAATAGAACAAATTATCTGGAGTTACACAACGATGATAAGTATAAATAGCGTAGCTGTCATTGAGTAAGGCTGTGAGGCGTAGAACTAAACTAAGGAAGCAATTTACTTGTCAAAACCTTTAAGAGGGAGATTTTGTGCATAACATGAACACTAAGTGTCGATGTAGTATAGAAAAAATATGTTTTGAGATATCCTATGGCTTATACAAATACTCGAAACCATCCGTTAGAAAACTGCAAAAGTTTAACTAGTAGTTTGATATCCAGTGCAATCTAAAACCATGGACACCAGAATAAGTCTGCAAAGCTATACCAGTCGTAGATACGATAGAAGAATAGTACCGTGATAAATGTTAAAAAAAATGTTAAGAACCGGGGAGGATAGAGGAATATGACAAAGACAACTATGGCGCAATGAAAGCAATGAGAAATGGTTCATTAGTTGTATTTATATAGTTGCATTTCTTATGTGAAAAATATGACCATTGATTCATATTGCTTGTTGCAATACAGTGGAACTCTCATATTGTAGTGTCTTGGACGTTTCAAGTAGCTCAACTACCATCACATAGTACCTGAAGGCTTTTTATTATAAAAGATCTATTGACACATTGAAATAGTAAGGGGTTAAAAATAATTGCACTTGTGGATTGAATGGTTTTTACTGGTACAATTACACTTGATTTTTGATTTTGTTGAAAATCTAACAAAATACATAACTAATGTATATTTTAAATATTTTAAATTTGTTTTTACAACCATCCGTGTATATAATATTTTTTTTAACTCAAAAATAAAATATTGTAGCTAAAAAGAGTTCTATGGGGAGCTACACTATAAATGAAAATCAATTAACCGAAATTTCATTTCATTTTAAAACAATAGTAAGTAACAAGAACATTTATTAATAATTAAAAAAAACACAACTTAATTCAAACTCTTCAAAAATTTCTTAGCCCACGCTGTAAATTTTTAAACGAACGAAATGCGTGTTGCGTTTAATTGGGTTAGTGGCACTTCTCTCTCAAGATGGCGACTTCCGGTGCCTCTTTGATATCCGGCACTTTGACGACGTAGCCAGCGTCGGGACGTCGAGCCTCTTATCGAGGTGAGGAAACTACGCTGTCAATTAAACAGCTGCACTTGATTGCGTGCTGTAAAATAATGCATTCTTGCATTGCATTTGTTACTTCTGTGCTCCATTGAATTGACCAATCGGAAGTAAAATTCAAACGATAAATATTTATCATTATTTTTATTGTATTTAATATTAAATGATAGCAAGTTAAAATATATATTATTATTAAATTAATATATTCTCTTTCACCTTACCCATCTTAAAAAAAAACTTGGCGTAGCGGGAGCAGTTAGTTAACTACTAGTCCTGTCCTTGTTCTGCCTTGTTTATATATATTTTGTCTTCTAAAAAGAGAGGTTGAGTAACTGAGAATTAAGTAGTTTCCATAAAAACCTTTTGCTAAAGGTAACTTTATTGCAAGGCCTTACACCCTACATTAGGAGTGAACATGGACTGAAAAATAAATTTTAAAAAGCTTCAAACCACCAAATAATTTATATGCATAAAGTATGTGCAAAGCCTTTATTGCTAATACCTTTTTCACATAATAAAATACTTGAGGTGTTCATATTTAAAAAGGTGTTTAGTAAAAAGTTTTAAATAATTCATTATTTTTATGTGAATGGTCAAAAGTACAAAAAAAAATATTGACCAAACCCAAAGTTTGTTATAAGCTCAGCATAATAATAAGCTATTGTAATTTTTCCACTTGAATATATAGAAGAATATAATACCTTAAAGAAAAATGACAATTTTGAGACTGCTTTTACTTCTTTTCATTCAAGATGGCGGTTTCCGGCGCGTCTTTTTACTTCCGGCGCTTTGTCGGTAGCCTTTGGACGAGGAAAGATGATATGAAAGAAGGAAGTCAGCGTTTTCTTTGTAATTGTTATCGCCCCAAATATTATCGACTAGACATTTTTCTGTGAAAACAGTCTTTAAAAGTGTAAATATATTTCTATATTCAAGCATATATATTTAATTATATTCAGTACACTACCAAAATGAATCAATATAATTCATTATTTATTAAGAACATCTATATATATAAAACAAAGTGGGGTTATTTACACCACGTATATCTCAAGAATTATAGAATGGATTTCAATGATCTTTGATTTATTAAATTGGTCTTTGGCTAGAATAGCAGAATAAGCATTAAAACATCGGAAAAATATCACGGAAAAGAAATTATAAAGAAAATTAATATCTTCATACAGAAGAAGATTTTTAAACAAGGAACAGGTCAAATAATGGCATGTTGTTTTATGCTGGGTTCAAGTAGATGACACTAGATGGCACTGTATTTATACGATCGGCTTTTAAATAATTTTAAATTTAGAATATAATCGATGATATGAAATGAAAACGAAAGAAAATCGAATAATATTGAAATGAGGTTATGTTTATAATTAGGTATGATACATTTTTTGACAACAATATTACGATGTTTGCACGAACGTTTGTATCGAATTGACAATTCAAATTTAATGTTCGATTGTGTTCGATTGTTTCGATTTCATATCTGTCAAATCTATGGTCTAAATATTGACATTACATTTAAATGTGTTTCGTGCATTAGGTGTCATTGTTTGTTTGTTATTTATTCAATGTTCTTGGATTAGTTTTATTTGGAATTAGAAACTGTACTCTTTTCACTTCAATTAATACTATACTATTTATATATAGAACGTCAAAAAAATATTTCGTGATATTTGACAGCAAAAGTACATTGCGAATTATATTACATAACGTTAGTAAGCCATTACTTTATGGTTATTTTTAAATGGATGTGAATAAAGATAAAGATGCGTAAACTGCTACGTACGTAATTCCTGTGTCCGCTGTCAATACTTGATGGAAAAGCATTCTATATTTAATTAAACGGTTTTTCTCTTATATAATGTCGAATGCGAAATTATTAACAAAGAAAGTTTCAATTGACTATTTTTATGAAGTTCAACGAAAATTGTACAACTTCTTTTTTATGTTTTCTCAACAATGATATCGACTGTGGAAAGGAAAAAGGGCGTAACCCACACATGCGCAAAAAAGTGTTTTGATGATTTTGGGTCATATGCAAATTATGAATTATACAAAAACTTGAAATGGACGGAAACGTCTAAACTGGTGTTTAATTGAAAAAATAATCTATCTATCATTATTTTGACATGCTTCACATCGAATCCATGTGAGCTGTGGACATTTTACATCGAATTCGTGTCAGTTCAAGGAATCCCGATCTCGAGGTGTATGAAGAGATAAATAACCAGGCTTTGATTTAGATCGAAGACATGTGTTACCTCATGTGAGGCATTTTGTTAATCAAGTTAGGAATGCCAACTTTAAACTAAATTGAAACTAAATCTTCAATATCCATTTAAAAAAAAAACTTTTAGGAATTTATGTCTCATGTTCATCACCGTCGCTAAAATATATACTGAAATGTGAAAAGACGAATGAAAGTACATAAAATCAGAAGGTATGTAAAAAAAAATCAGAATACTTTTCATGTATATTATATTGTTATAGAATACTATCAAATCATTATTTTATTTTTGATCCCTATATACAGTCAATCCTGTTTTTATGCAATTTCGAAGTAATGCGGTTTTTTAGAAATGCATTTTTTTAAATGTACCATATTTTACGATATATAAAAATGTTAAATATTACATCGAGAGCATATATTGTTGTATTTTGGATAGAATAGAGAGAATCATAAACACAACCGACATTTGAAAAAAAAAATACGATTTCGGACTGTTTAAATCATGTTGCATCTGCCATCGCTGAATTAAGTCCACCTAATTAGGTGTGTTACAGTCGATGAAACCATTGAAGCATCGGTAATATCAGCTGAAATGATTACTTTAGCACCTGAACTTGGCGAAGAAAGGTTTGATACCTTGAAAATTATATCGACGAATTACTTACAGATAAAGCTATAAGTGACGAAGATGTTCATAATTTAAATTTAATTATTGACAAAAAACCAGAAAACAATCACGAACTGAAAGAAATTCCAGTTCCTTCACTGCGAAAATAATTGAAGAAGGTATCCAACTTTTCAGTAAATTAGAAGATCATTTCTTTCTAAATGATTCAAATTCTGATTGCGCATTCAAGTTTCAACGATAACTTTAGAATATATTATATATATGGGTATAACAAACTGCATAAACAATTAATTATCGAAAAAGAAAATCTGAACAAACTCTGATCACTAATTTTATTGTTAGAAAACAACCATAGTTTTATGAAATTGATGCGCATACTATTTCTTCTGAAAAAGAGTGATTTAGAACCACATGCTTTAAAACACACATAGAATTGTCATACAGTGACTATTTTTTAATATTTTTACGCCGTGGTTTTCCCCTAATTTTCTTATACTTTGCGATTTAGTGTATATTTTAACTCGCTGTTTCAAAGTTATGCGGATTTTAAAATGTAAGTAACGCACCCCACTATTTCTATAGAAGTCAAGTTTTTTTATGCGATTTTTTTTTGCGATATTTCGTGGAACACATCTACCGCATAAAAACAGGATTGACTGTATAACTGTTTGTATGTGTGGAACATTAAACCAAAATATATATTTTTTTCTAATGAAAGATAATCTCATAAATATAATATTGAAGATTTGGAAAATGTTGCGTTCTTTGTTATAATGAGAATTTATGCCATTTCGTAATATAAAAAATAAGAAAATTTAGAATGAACTTTCGTAAAATTATAAAAAAGTATTATTTGAATAATTTTGAAAAGATCCCTGTCATTATGTTGGTGACAAGCATTGAGAACAAATTTATCCTAGACCAACACATTTCTTAGCAACAGTCTTTGTTTGACAGTTACTGTCAAACAAAAGTAGTCGTTTGTCAACATTGTGAAGATGTAATTTTATTATTTAAAATACAGTGAAATAAAGAGGTATTAGCTATGCCAAGTACTTCTAAACCAATCAGTAAGAGTGCTCGGAATGGTTTTCTAAGAGTCTTTCAGTTCTGTGAACATGAAAAATCTGAAAAACAACCAATAATTCCTTTCGGGTCGACATTTCGAATCATTTCGAACTGTCAATGGCGTCGTATGCCTAACATTTCGTGCCGCATGTCAATAGCTCAATTTGCTTGAAAACTAAATTCATTGCGACATGACAATCGCTGAAGCAATTGTTTCTGCGTCTCCAAGTCAGATAGGCACATTATTTTCTATCATTTTTTTGACATGCTTCCCATCGAATCCACGTGAATTGTGGAAAAAGTACAAGGATGACATGTCCGAAGACACTTTACACCGAATTCGCGTCAGTTCAGAGAATCCCGATCTCGAGGTGAATGAGGAGATACATAACCAGGCGTTGCTTTTGATCGAAGATATGTGTTACCTCATGCGCTGCATGATGCGTCGCCAGATCGAGGAATGAACGACGCTTTCAATCGAGAATCGGAACGTAAACGTGAATAGGATCGAGATGCATTGAACCAATCACTTCGAACGAATGTACCACTGTTGAACCCCCAACAGAAAGTGTACGATACTTTAATGAAGGCAATTGATGAGGGAAATGGTGGCTTATTTTTCCTCCGCATTGGAAGCACTCAACCGAACTATGAAAGATCAGCGCAATGACTCAAAATGTTTTGGAGGCGCAATGATTCTACTATCTGGCGATTTTCGCCAAACACTACCAGTTATTCCAAGATCGACCGCTGCCGATGAAATAAACGCTTGACTTAAAACATCGACTCTGTGGCATAGCGCCACAGAGTTAAGAAACTTCAGCTAACGACAAACATGCGAGTTGCATTTCTAAACGACCATCTGCCGCAGATTTCTCCAAGCATTTGCTGACTATCTGTAACGGCCGTGTTCCTGTCGACGAATCGAATGGATTGATTTCGTTTTTGCCGAATTTTTGAAATTTCGTCTCATCGAAGGACAATCAACAAAGTGTTCCTGAATATCATTGCTAATCACAAACATCATAATTGGTTGAGTGAACGAGCAATTCTTGCAGCAAATAACAAAGATGTGGATCATTTCAACTTCACAATTCAAAATCAAATCGTTGGTCCACTGCATTCCTTTAAATCTATCGACTGTGCCACGTGAATAACATCATTTCAATGTAATTAAAATACTTTTCATTTTTAATTTTGCACATTTATTGAACTTAATTCAATTTGAGTTTTCATTCAAACTGAATTTAACTCATCCAATAAATTAACACAACATTTATTTATTCTGAGGCGGTACGAAGTTCGCCGGGCCAGC